>CM068346.1:42936403-43053903 GCA_034769755.1 Odontamblyopus lacepedii | reverse complement strand
TCAAACATGATGTAATCCGCGTTCCCAAACCCTGCACAGATAACCCCCCCGACAGGCAACAACACCGTGAGCTCGTGCAGCGCTTAGTCGCCGCGTAGCACCTTTAGCTATTAGAGCTACGCGGAGCTTCCTTATCTCGCCCAAACACTCCGCGGCCCCTTTGATTCCAGGTACAGTGGCCTCTCCGGGGGATTTACGCACAAAGTCGCTCGTATAAAGGTACTTGCTGAGCACACGGTTTGCGCCGGGAGAGGAATTTGTGTTTTTATTCCCCCGGGGATCAGAGCCGGCGAGAGCGGGACGTGGTAATGCGCAGGATGGAGCGTGTGGAGCGGCGTCAAAAGAACACGGCGAGCAAATTGGTGTTTTATTGATACTTCGCGGGGGAAGTCATGGATTTTCTCGGCGGGGAGGCTCTGCTCTGCCCGTTACGCAAGTTAGAGTTTAATCTGAGCTTTGGTTTAACATAATCTGACCAGAAAGAGCTGGTTTAGTTAGAACTACAGCTGTGTCCTTAAACAAGTCTGTCAGAAATAAAATTGTAGTCCAAAGCTAGCTAGAATTTGTAGTTTTTTCAGTTAGTCATTCTCACCTTTTTGATCACAGACTCCTGAAAAAGTGCTGTTTGAATTCATTTTGTATTTTTTCAACAACCCTTTTTTTTGTCCTGATTATCGGACAATAAAAGCAGAGGACTAGAACAAAATAATCCAAAAATACATTATTTTTGATATATTCGATACAATTTGGACATTTTCAAGCACTTTTATTATTATGATTTAAATAGTTTAATATATTTGGGGGTTTTCTTCTGTATTTTCCCCATTGAAAAGCAGGACTCCTCATCATCTAAGCGTTCAGAGTATTTTTTTAAACAAGTCTGTCAGAAATAAAATTGTAGTCCAAAGCTAGCTAGAATTTGTAGTTTTTTCCTTTTTAATCAGTTCTGAAAATGTGCTGTTTGAATCCATTTTGTATTTTTTCGTGTGTTTTCCGACAAACTTTTTGGCGGTTTGTTTGTGTTGTGCCGTCATGTAAAGTGCTGAACATCCTGCCATAGACATCCATGCAGAACACCCTCAGCGTGATATCAGTACAAATGATCAATATAGAGTTAAAAAAGACGGGGAAATAGTGTTTTCGGATCAGAATGTCCCATTTTTATGACAATTATTGAGACGTAACATCATTTTTTTCCCTTTTTAATGTTATAAAATCTTAATTTACTGATTATTATCGTTTTAAAAACTCTTAGATCAGCATTTGTATTCAACTGTATTTAACTTCCTGAATTACAATCATTCTGACATGTTTTTTTTTTTTTTATTTTGCTAAAAACTAAAAGAAATAAATATAAAAGAATGTGTAGTGTATGTAGTGCGAAACAAAATAAAAACTTTGTGACCATTTTTTAAATTTTATTATTATTATATTTTTTATTCATTATATTTTATTTTTATTTAATTATTTTTATTGTTTGTATTATTTTTTTATTTAAATTTTATTATTTTATTATATTTTTATTTTAATAATTTTATTTTTATTCTTTAATTTAAAATTTTTATTACATTTTTTGTATTTTTTATTTCCATAATTTTATATTTCTGTTTTAATTTAAATGTTTTAATTTACATTTTAAATTTTATTTTAATTTTTTTTTTTTTTTTAATTACATTTTGTATTTTAATGTTGTATTTTTTATTTTATTTTTATGGCTGAGAAACCCTGGATTTCTAGTTGATTCTTCTCATGTTTTCAATTTAAATGCAGTAAAAGACAGAGTTACAGTTTGGGTGAAAAAAACAACAACTTTGACATAATTTGCGTCTGTTTTTATGCCTCGGATGTTCAAATCACACTGACATATGAAACCCAGGCAGACATTTCCCAACAACAGATGCTCAGATTCCTTAAATCACAGGTTTTTTCTGTGCTGGAAGAGAAACGTCCTGGTTGTAAATCGAGTTCGACACAGAAGAGTAAACAGAGCTCCGTCTGTTACTCGACAGAGACAAGAACACAAAGTCTACACCGCTCTCCATGGTCCTGAAGAGAAAACTTTAGAATCCAGAAAGAAATAGTCCAAAAATACGAAACACAAAGGTCTGAAGGAGTTATGGTTCAACTATTTTCACCAAATATGTGTCAATAAAGTTATTTCAGAATCATGTGTTGTGGCCCATATTGTTGTTATAATGTTTCCTCATCACAAAACTTCTTTGTGTTTTGTTTCGTACACACACGATTAACACACAAATCTTACATATTTATTTAGGCTGAGTTCTTCTCTTAAACTGAAAACCCTGAAAACACCTTGTGATGTCATGTGGTGATACAGGAAGTGCTCCAGTGTGTTTCCAAACTCCACACACCTTCCCGAGAATCACTGTCCACTGAACTAAAACAAAAAGGAGCTGTTCACTTAAAAACCACTGTAACATTTGTTGATTTGTTTTTCAAAATAAAACCAAAAATAAGAAAGAAAAAACAGCTGTTTTCTTCATTATTTGTCTCCAAAACTAAAATGAAAAAATGGAAAACAATTTGTTTTTTGTTTTTTTCTGTTTTTGATTTTGTGTTTAAATGAATGGAAAAAACTGAGAACAAACTCCTGGTTCTGATCGGCAGGAACCAGGACTAAACCAGGACTAAACCAGGACTAAACCAGGACTAAACCAGGACTAAACAAGGACTAAACCAGGACTAAACCAGGACTAAACAAGGACTAAACCAGGACTAAACCAGGACTGAACCAGGACTAAACCAGGACTAAACCAGGACTAAACCAGAACTAAACCAGGACTAAACTAGGACTGGACCTAGACCTGGTTTAGTCCTGGTTTAGTACTGGTTTACTCCTGGTTTAGTCCTGGTTTAGTCCTGGTTTACTCCTGGTTTAGTCCTGGTTTAGTCCTGGTTTAGACCCAGACGCTCCACACTGGATTTCAGGATGTCCATTTTTTTCCAAGATTTCTCTAAACACAAAATCGAGGGGAAAAAAACAAAAAACAAAACAAATTGTCTCCATTTTTCCATTTTGGTTTTGGAGACACATAATGGAAAAAAAAAAAAACAGTTACGTTTTCATTTTCTTATTTTTGGTTTTATTTTGAAAAAACGAATGAACGAACGACACGGACTTAACACAATAATAACGTGACTTAAAGCTCAGAAGAGTCGAGACTACGGGACCTTTACAGATGCAGGTAGAGCTGA
Source organism: Odontamblyopus lacepedii (assembly GCA_034769755.1). NCBI lineage: Eukaryota > Metazoa > Chordata > Actinopteri > Gobiiformes > Gobiidae > Odontamblyopus > Odontamblyopus lacepedii. Next base: position 43,050,687 of record CM068346.1, on the reverse strand, counting down.
AAATGATCCGAAAGATTGAAGTTTAGAGTTTAAAAACACAGTGGAGCACTTCCTGTATCAGCGCGCGATATGAACCCTTTAAATATCATGTGTTTGTTTTCTCACACCATGAATCCACCGCGGTTTGGTGCACCTCACACCTCACACCTCACACCACGTCAGCCGCGGTGCTGAATGGCCCGAGCGGCTGTTATCTGCCCGAGCACCTGGATCAGCGCGTAGGGCCCGGGCATTTGAAACGTGGGTAAATCTCCCGAGGCATTGTGGGTAAATCTCCCGCGGCATTGTGGGTAAATCTCCGGCGGCATTGTGGGTAACGGCCCGGCGGACGTGAGGCCCACACGTCCCCTGCAGTTTGGACCAGGTCAGTTTGTGATAACACGAGTCGAGCTGTGTCTGCTTTTGTGTTTCTGTTACTGGTGCTAAACCAGGTCTAAACCAGGACTAAACCAGGACTAAACCAGGACTAAACCAGGTCTAAAACAACCAGGTCTAATCCAGGTCTAAACCAGGACTAAACCAGGACTGAACCAGGGCTAAACCAGGTCTAAACCGGGACTAAACCAGGTCTAAACCGGGACTAAACCAGGACTAAACCAGGACTAAACCAGGACTAAACCAGGACTAAACCAGGACTAAACCAGGACTAAACCAGGACTAAACCAGGACTAAACCAGGTCTAAACCAGGTCTATACCAGGTCTAAACCAGGTCTAAACCAGGACTAAACCAGGACTAAACCAGAACTAAACCAGAACTAAACCAGGACTAAACCAGGTCTAAACCAGGTCTAAACCAGGGTCTGAGCGTGTGGAGCTGTGTCGGCTTTTGTCTTCGTGTTATTGATGCTCTCTGGGGGTTGAGGCATCGTTCAGTTTTTACGCCTCTGTTTGTGGACCAGTCGACCTGAGGATCTGAGCTCCTCTCCAATGTTCACGTTAAAGTAAACTCAAAACGTATCTTTTTAATTTAGCTTTTAACTGAAACTTTTACTTGTTTTAAATAAAATTCTCATTATTTTACTTCTCCATTTTTCTTCCTCTCACCTTCAGGAGCTTTATGTTTCATGTTTCTGTCTAAACCGCTGTAAATATGGGAGAAACACTGTGGTGCTGTTGCTGTTGTTTTTTAATCATTGTCATTTTTCTGTTCCAGGTGAAGCTCTTTGTGCGACATCCCCGATGTATGAAAAGTGTGACACAAATAAAGTTTGACTGATTTTCTGTTGTTTCCTCATCACAAATATGTCCCGAGTTGTGTTTCGTTTCATGTTAAACTCACAAAACCTGCGTATTTCCACTAAGTTCTTCCCTCAAACGCTCATTCAGCCCTGGAACTGCCAAACTCTACTAAACAAAAATCTTAAAAGGGGAGCTGCTAACTTAACAAGAGCTCCTCCAGCGGGGCAAAATACGCCCGTACTTTGAATTATTGTATATAGAATTAAGTTAGAATTTGTCAAACCTAGTTAAAGATGAATTGTTGGTGCAGTTTGGAAGTTTGACATTCCTAGGTGAGACGGTTGTCGAGTTAGAGCGCGGACAAGAAATTGTCCACAGACAGACGGACAGACGGACAGACAGACGGACGGATAATCAATAGGGAAATCTGGCTCTTGCAGTAGGAGTATGAGTATGACATCATCACATTCTAGAATCGGAATTCCACCAATCAGATCGCAGCAACTGAACTTAAAGACACTACAAAGCTTTGAAGTGTCCACAGACGGATAGACGGACGGACGGACGGATGGACGGACAGCGCCATACCATAATACGTCCCGTCTTATTACAACGGGCGTATAAAAACTATCACTTCATGACATCACAAGGTGGAACAGAGCATTTGGACCAAAACCACAGCTCCAGGTCTGTTTTTGATGGCTTAAAGTTCACAGGAGTCGCTTCCAGGACCTGTATCTGCCCCAGTGTTTGTAAAACTCTCCTGTGTGGTTTATTTTAAATATGATAAGATTAGATTAGATTAGATTAGATAAAAACGTGTCTATACCATAAAATCCCTCGGTCCACACTGTTATTTTGAGGCTGGTTTCACTGTTTCCCCCATTATCTCCGCTCAGGATTTGACTCAAACATCGTGAATATTTGTCACTTTCTCCTGTTCTTCACATCACGTCCTGGTCTTTTAAAAGCACTCATTATAAAACCGCTCGTCTGTGTCACCGTGACTTTCACTTTGGCCCATTATAAACTGGACCGGGAAATTATAACGACGGGAGATTTGACGTTTTCCAGACGAACTATACAAAGGACTGCTGAATCTGAGTTTTATAATTCTCTTAATATGACTTATTTTGGTGGGATTATGAGTATTGTAAAGATACATTTTAGTTTTGCACGAATCAAGAAACAATTTGAGGAAAAAAAGCTGAAAAATAAGTCGAAAATGAACAAAATTAAAGACATTATTTCTGATATTTTCAGCACCAGTGCAATAAAGTAAAGGTCTTTTCTTAGATTTGTGTTTGTCAGATTATAATTTCTGTCCACATTAGATACGTTTTGCTCTGTAACAGTCACATTTTCAGCCTAAACAATGGTCAAGTGGAGAAAACAAAAGATTTTTTTGGGGGGAAAATCTTAAATCTAATCATTTTAACCATGTTTTAGTAAAATAATTATTCTGAAGTGACACAGACTCTTTAGAGTTCATTTACCAATAAGAATTACATCTGTTGTCGAATTATGGCACCGATTTCTGAAGCTTGTGAAAAAATGATTTTACTTTTGTCCATTTTGTAGAAGAGGAGAGAAGACGCTGAACTTGGATAAGCTCAATAATCAACAAATCTCCAATGTGACAATTAAACCACAAAGTCCACATTAGAATTCTCACCCAATTCTTTTTCTAATTTTATTTATTTATTTATTTATTTATTTATTTATTTATTTATTATTATTATATTTTAATTTTAATTTTAATTTTAATTTTAATTTTATTATTATTATTATTATTATTATTATTATTATTATTATTATTATTATTATTATTATTATTATTATTATTATTTTATTTTTGTGTGCATTATTTTCTATGGTTTTGTCACATTACATTAATCCAAATAATAAATCAGATCTTGCGTCCTGGCTGTTTAAAGGTGCACTGTGTAACTTTTCTGGTGCCAGGGTCCACTATTTACTTGTCTCCATGGAGATGTTATTCCTTTCTCTGGAATAAAACTGAAGTTAAACATTTCCATCTCGCATCTGTTCATTACGGGTGTTTCTGTTGCTCAAAAACACAGTAATTCCTCCTGTGAACAGAGGCGTCTCTCCACAGATCTGACTCGTAACGCAGCGCAGTGCTGTAAACTCCTGTCTCCCTTGTGATAGATGAGGTTTAATCAATACTGTGGAACATTCTAGATGAAGCAATACCATTATTTTTTTGTTTTTAGAGAGGATTTCATTAGATATACAATTTCAGACATTAATATTTCTTTATGTCTTTACCACATGAGCCCAGAACCCCCAGAGCTGCATCACAAAAACATATAAAAACCATATATACAAATGACTAAAGTAAAAGTATTATTGCTCCTGTGAAATACTTGAGGGATTTGAGTGAAAACAGGACGGCGGGTCACGATGTCACACCCGGAGAAACCGCCGTGACCGAGGCCATTTTAATAAGAAACCAAAATAAAAACTGGAATTTATGGCTGACATTCCTGAACCTAAACCGACGCTGGGCTGATTCGTGCGTCGCTCTGACTCGAGTCCTGCACATTCATCAGTCTGCGGCGGCTCAGAGCGAAACCGGTCGGGCAAAGGTGGAAATTTTAATCCGAACGAAGCGTCACAACGGCAGAACGAGACCCAAAAATCAAACTTTTGTTGCCTCCAGAAAAGCGCAGACACCTTTCCCGTCCACAAACGCACAAAGCTCTTCCCCTTCTGCACGATTTCCACACAAAGAATAATCTGTGTTTTCGCTAAAATCGTCTCCGTCGGCGTCGCCACGTTTGTTTTACTGAGTTCGGCAACGCTGCTCTGTGATTGGTCAGTCTGCTGCTGAGCAAATCTGAGTGAAAGTTCAGCAGATTGCAGAAACAAATGGCTGTTCTTCATATGTTCGTCGTATTTCGAGCATCAAAAGTCACTGCTCCGCCTGGAATGTTCCACAGTGTGACATTAAACAGCTCAACTTTACATTTACTCAGTGACAGGTGGTTTTAGAGCTCAAAAATACCTCAGAAAAACCAGACATTCTGACTGAGCGCGGCCGCCTCTCCACAGATCTGACCCGCAGCTTGGTCTGGTTTGGTCTCCGTGACGACACCGGTTTTTAATACCGTAATGTGAAAGTTACACAGTGCAGCTTTAAGAGTCAACGTCGCACTTCCAGCTCCAGTTTAAAAGCCAAATTAAAGCAGAATGTTCGGCGGTTAATGAAATAAAACAAACATATATATCGTCAGCTGTTGTGGGCCACTATATTTTTGATGCATTATTGTCCCCACTCACCTTATGTAACAGATAATACTCCCTACAACTGTACAACTCACACTTATGTGACAGATAATACTCCCTACAACTGTACAACTCACACTTATGTGACAGATAATACTCCCTACAACTGCACAACTCACCTTATGTGACAGATAATACTCCCTACAACTGTACAACTCACACTTATGTAACAGATAATACTCCCTACAACTGTACAACTCACCCTTATGTGACAGATAATACTCCCTACAACTGTACAACTCACACTTATGTGACAGATAATACTCCCTACAACTGCACAACTCACCCTTATGTAACAGATAATACTCCCTACAACTGTACATCTCACTCTTATGTCACATATAATACTCCCTACAACTGTACATCTCACTCTTATGTCACAGATAATACTCCCTACAACTGTACAACTCCCCTTATGTAACAGATAATACTCCCTACAACTGTACAACTCACCCTTATGTGACAGATAATACTCCCCACAACTGTACAACTCACCCTTATGTGACAGATAATACTCCCTACAACTGTACAACTCACCCTTATGTGACAGATAATACTCCCTACAACTGTACAACTCACCCTTATGTGACAGATAATACTCCCTACAACTGTACAACTCACCTGATGTCACAGATAATACTCCCTACAACTGTACAACTCACCCTTATGTAACAGATAATACTCCCTACAACTGTACAACTCACCCTTATGTAACAGATAATACTCCCTACAACTGTACAACTCACTTATGTAACAGATAATACTCCCTACAACTGTACAACTCACCTTATGTAACAGATAATACTCCCTACAACTGCACAACTCACCTTATGTGACAGATAATACTCCCTACAACTGTACAACTCACACTTATGTGACAGATAATACTCCCTACAACTGCACAACTCACCTTATGTGACAGATAATACTCCCTACAACTGTACAACTTGCCCTTATGTGACAGATAATACTCCCTACAACTGCACAACTCACCCTTATGTGACAGATAATACTCCCTACAACTGCACAACTCACCCTTATGTCACAGATAATACTCCCTACAACTGCACAACTCACCGTTATGTGACAGATAATACTCCCTACAACTGTACAACTCACCCTTATGTGACAGATAATACTCCCTACAACTGCACAACTCACTTATGTGACAGATAATACTCCCTACAACTGTACAACTCACTTATGTCACAGATAATACTCCCTACAACTGTACAACAACTTTATTGATCCACAAGGGAAATGATCTGGACACAGGAGCTCACACATCATAATATAATATAATAACAAACGGCAAAAATGTAAATGCCAATAATACATTTTAAATAAGTTGTAAAAAGAGACTAGTGTTAAATAAGGCATAATTATGTAAATGTAAATGTACAAGTCAAAGTAAAATAGAAAAAAAAAAGAGTAATAAAAAATCTCAGCTGTACTTGTGGCATCATCATGGAAATATGTGGGTCAGTGACTCCATTTTCTGTCCAGTTGCAGTTTCCTCAGTTAAAAAGGTTCAAATTTCATAATAATTCAGCACATTTCTGCAGCACCTCTGACCTCCAGGGAACCAATTTATTTTTTTCCTGAGTTCTTCTGCATGTTTTTTGTCCTTAAAGTGTTCAAATGTCATGTGGTGCGACCGTGCATCATGTGGTGCCACTAATAACAGCAGGAATTCTGTGGCTGGAGTTTAATAACAGACAAAGTCGACTTGGGTGAACGGTTCTTTAGGCATTTTTCTTCATTTGATGCATTTTCCAGGGCAGTAGTTTGTTCATTAAACACAAACAGGTGACGTCATATTGGAGCAAAAGAAAATATCAATATGCATTAAAAATCTAAAGAAACACAACAGTTTGTTTCTATACACTTCATATTACTCAGAACTTAGATTAATATAACAACATGTTTTAGAAAATAAAACTGTTTTAAGGTTATTCTCGGTCGCACCACATGACATTTTACACTAAAAATGCTTCATATAAATGTTAAACACAGATTTATGCTCCTGACACTGGAAATATGTGAAAAAGTTCAATAGAAACTCATATTTTTTTTAGATTTAAAAATTTGCCTGTTGAAAATCCTTATACGTCACTGACCCAAATACATTTAATACCAAACTGTAGAAGCCAAAACATCTGCAGGGAGACTAGAAGTAGGCGAGTCTCAGCGAGAAAAGTTGCACAATGCACCTTTACGGCATAATTTCGCCTCCGCTCTCCATGAGCACGAGCGTCGAGTCCGGTCCGGCCGGAGCTCGTGCCGTCTCGCCGAGCGCAGCAGAGCGGCTCATTGGTTAGAGTCGGCTCGATTGATTTCCATATCAGTGAGCAGCAGAGGGACCACTAAAGCCGGGGCCCCCCACCCGCCCCCTGCGCCCCCAGACTAATCACAAACCACCAACCACCACCCACCAACCACCAACCCACAACCCACAACCCACACCCCGCTCCGGTGCCTCTGCTGTGGGGAAAGTTTGTGTAAAAGAAGCTGCCCTGTGATTTTTTTGCTTAACAGATTCAAAACTGTCAGATGGGTAAAGTAAAGCTGCACTAACTTTTGGGCTGGGGCTCTGTCACCTTCTTGTTTCATTCATTTCATTTTTTTTTCTTTAATTTGGTAAGAGGGACAATGTGCATTAATAAACATTACAACAAATGTAAATATACCCGAGTTGAGCCGAAAAGGCTGTTTTTCATCGGTCCCCCTGCCAGATGTTAATAGGCATAAAATAGAAAATAATAGTGGTAAATTCATGAAAAAACAGCACATTTTGTAGAAGCAGTAACATTTAAATATATGATACACACAAAGAACAATAAAATACAATAAAAGAAAAGTTTTTAGCGTGGGCACGTTTGGGATTCAAAAAGCCACTTGTGAGCATTAGATCTGAATGAGTGAAATGTGGGGAACTCTCTGATTTGTTGGGGAAGTTCCGGTATTCCGGTATTTTTAAAACCGAACATCCCCCCCGTTTATAAAAATAGTTTTATCCACACCACCTCGTCTTAGAAAAAAATACCTTCCACACATAACCGAACATCTGCATTTTCAACCACATTCATACACATTCCAGACCTGTAGATGGCGTTATTTCCATCACTTCACCGTCACTTCCGCCTAAACTTATCTCATTGCTCTTGGAGCAGTAGTTGGACTTCTGCAATTAAACATGTACATAGAACCTGCACAATAATTAATGCTCCCACAGCTCTGAAGACATGACTCCGGTCCATATTCTGCTCTGGCTTTGGCTTTGGCTTTGGCTTTGGCTTTTGCAGTCGCCTAAACAAATGTCGCACGTTTGACGTCAGGGCAGATTCATATTTTTTGGCGCAGACAGTGACGTTTTAAAACACAAAACCCCAGTTATCTCTGTCCACACAAACAGGCAGAAACGGGGTTTTCAAAAATCTTCACTTTGGCCGGAGTTTTCCCTGAATACTCGTTTCTGATGCGTGTTCGTGTGGATGAGGTCAAAACACAGCAAAACATCTTCAGTTTATCAGATACCCGGATACGTGTGGACGGGGCCACAGTCCCCTCGAGTAGAACCTCTGGTGTGTCTGCTGGATGAAACAGTGAAGAATGTAGATAAAGGAGGCGGAGCTAATCCATGCAGTATTTTATAGACTAGACAGATGTGATGAAGTTTAAGTAGGTTTTCCCACTGTAGTAGTTTGTGTTTCTTGAGTATGTGACAGTGGTGGGATCTTTCTATGGAGATGTCGTTGCTCTGCCTGGAATCTTCCACAGTGTGACTTTAAACAGCTCTGCTTTACATTTATTCAGTCACTGCTGGTTTTATAGCTCAAAAATACCCAGAAAAACAGACATTCTGACTGTGACCGGGGTCTCCAAGCTTTCGCGTCCGGTCAGTTACTTTTGCTATACGAAAATGCCGGAAAGCGACAAGAAAAGAGTGGACATAAGAGGGCCTCAGATGGTGCGCAGTTAGATGCCGAGAAAATATAAAACCATTATCAGTTTATCAGTGCACAAAGCTCAAAATAACACATTCAGAGCTACTTATAACGGGGTAGGGAGCTCTAGGTTGGAGACCGCTGCTCTCCACAGATCTGACCTCTAACTCGGTCTGGTTTGGTCTCCATGAAGATGAAAAAAAAGGTTTAATGCCGTACTGTGAAACATTCCAGACAAAGCCATAATATCTCAACGGAGACTCTCCACCAGAAAAGTTACAAAATGGACCTGTAAAGCAATATAGAAACAAATGAATAAAATACTGATCCAAAATGGCTCAATTCAACACTAAGTCATGGAATTATTTAAGGAACTATATGCAGCTTTGTCTCTCTGTCTCTGTCCCAAATTAACTCTGGATTTGATAACTTGGTCACTCAACGCAACTGACACTGTTTTATGAAGGAGAAGCTCAGGCTCGGTACACGACGGGCGGTTGGGACATGTGGGGCGTCGCGTTTGTGGAGGACGTAGAAGATATTTACCTATTCAGAACCGTGATCTCAGGAGTTCTGCTGTTTGGTCCTGGCCCTGACCCTGATTTTTTTTGAAACGTTAAGAGTAACGAGGCAGCTCTTCGACGCCTCACTTGGCTGCTCTGTCCGGTGGAAAGTGGAGGTAAAGCTACGAACTCATTAACTGTGACTATGGGGTCGTGTTGTGGAAGGTTCAGGTTCACAGAAAAGTTCGAATGGACGAGACTTTGGCCGTGGAGCGCAGAGACCTGAAGTTCTACACAGACCCTGGGAAACGTGGGATTGTTCTTTTTTTATTCACTGTAAAGCGCTTTGTGTTGCATTTTTTGTATGAAAAGCGCTCTATAAATAAAGTTTGATTGATTGACTGACAGCCTGCACTTTTAAAAATGTTAATACAATCAGAACTTTACAATTATGTTTCAAATGTCTCAATAATCGGGCCCCTGAACCGCTCAGTGCATTTATCCAGAGACCAAACAGCAGCAGAAGAACAGGAGGCGTCTCGAACAGAAAGTGTGAAATCCCTCAGTGCAGAACATCATCGGGACACTCGGCCTTTTCATATAAGAGCTGCAAACAGTGGAACTCACTGCCCACCGAGATATTACTGAATATACTGATATACTGAATTCAAAATGTTCTCCTCCAGTGTTAAGCTGAAAACAAATCAAAACTGTTCCCACCAATAAATAAACTGTATGAAAGTTGTGAGTGTTGTATATGTTATTATGCACTGACATGTTTATACAATGGAAACATGTGGTAATGTATTTTTTACTGTAGTGTAACTTTAGAAAAGCCCAGCCGGGGACGGGAGGTGAAAATCAACATTTGCTAAAACTCTGTATGCAAAAAAACATCAGCTGCAAACTAAATAAACAAATAACTGAACTGTGTCGGCAGAGTTTTTCTCAGGTTTTCTCTTTTCTCAGTTTATGAACAGGCCTCATGTGAAGCTCAGAACCTCCAGAATCCCCCCCTGAGCTGCAGAGGCTGCACTAGCACTGACTCATGACTGTCTGCAGGGGTTTAGGCAGAGACTGTTCGGATCAGAGCGACATTTTAGGTTTAAAACACAGTGGATTTCAGCACTGAAACCGGCAACACAAATGAAACTCTCGTGAGGCTCATTCTGCTTCTGACTGGAGAACTGTGAAAACCCGAAACACCAAATTACAAAACATAAACGACTCGAACGTCATGTCTTAGGGGGAATTTTCCACAGTATGGCATTAAACTCATCTATCCCCGACGCCACCGGGCCAGGTTACGGGTCCCAGCTGCGGAGAGGCGAGTCCTTCACTGTAAGAATACGTGTTTTTCAAGTAAATCTGAGTAACAGAAACACCTGTAACTGAATAAATACTAAGACCGGTTTAATTACATATTGTATAACAGTCGATCCAAAGCATATATTCATTTCCCTGGAGATAAACACGGGGAAAGTTACGAAGACATCAGTAAAACATCTGCTCGGGAAGTGAATCACTGTATTTTTAAGATTCCATAAAAGCAAACACCACCTGCCTCTCAAAACACTATTTTCATATACATATGGGTTTATAATTCATTCATCGGCACTGAAAACATAACACTACACATAATAATCAGTGATTTGCTATAAAAGTCACACACATGAGCGCTGCAGTTCAGAATTCCTGCATAAATGTGAACGTGAAGGACAGACTATAATAATAATAACACTTTAAAAGCCTCGGCCGGGTCCACTTACTGTACATGGAGATAATTCTGTTACTGTTACCTGGCAACCGTAATGTTAACAAAGGGCAAAATTGGTCTAAATTGGACAATTATAACATTAGACTAATAAAAAGCGACTTATTTTAGCGGTTATAAGACACTGAGCATAGGAAAGCCTTCGATTAGAACAGTTAGATGCCTTTAAAACAAACCTTTATCCATCTACTAGTGCACGAAGTTTAGGGTGAACAAATTTTTAAAATAAAAAACTGGGACATCCCCGTTTTTTTTTTTGGTGGTTGGTAATAATAAAATAGTGAAACGAGTACGTCATTAAGGAAAAGTGTTATGCAGAAACCACTCATGACGAACATGAGTCAGTTCAATCACATTTTCTTTGTGTTTTGAAGCAGCTTTTCTGTATCTTACCTAAACAAATGACAGTTCACGCGTCTCTTTACTGTTGGGAGGGATCAGGTTGGTCAAAAATAGTGACACATGGGGCATTTCGTGTACAAAACTGGGACAAATCACTGGTTTTGGATAAATCTGCCGTCTAGTTCGTTAAATTTGAGCCATTCGGCCATATGTATGATGCAGAAATCCTTTGGCGAGCGACTTGGAAGAGGGTGGAGAGCGACAGGCTGGAGACCCCTGCAGTAGATGGAGGGATTGTCTATTTTTGTGCATTTGTTCTCAACGTTTGCCCACAAATTGCCACTTAACGGACGTAAAACTATGATAAATGTTGGCCACAGGTACAAGGAATATTAGAAAAACATGAAAACTTATGATGTACAGTTGAAGGATTATCACTGGATTATAGAAGGAGGAAAAACAAAACTAACAAAACCACATTTACATTTGTTTGCATTAAATAGTCTATTATCAATGCAAAACCAGATGTAGAGAATGAGAACAGAATGCTAAAAGATAAAGGCCTGACCAGCTCTGACTTTTCCTGTACTTTAAATATATATTACCTGATTTTCTGATCTATGTTATGTTGTTTCCTCGTCAAAAACACACCTGGAGTTGTGTTTGGTTTCATTCACACATGTTTAATGAACCCTCGAAGACCAACAACATCATATACGACACAGAGGAACATGTTTCTATAACTGCAGAACTTTGTAACGGTAAAAGACAGAAACTTCCTTTTCCCCTCTGAAAGTGCAGACATAGAGGTTTCCGTACATTTCTGCAGCTTTATCCTACGTCACACTCACGCTGTGTGATGACGTGAGCAAAACGAGTGTCCAATAGGAACTTTGTTTTCCCCAAACTCATGCGCTCCGTCCATTTTGATGGAGCCAAACTTTGCCAAAGAGTGAAGTGAGTCAAGATGGTCGACTCCTCTGACTGTGTGTGTTTATAACGAGGGAAAAAGTCACTCTAAGTGGAGTTAATTCTCACACACATGGAAAATGACACATCTTGGTGTGTGTAATTGTGCATCTCTTTCTATTTTTATTTAAAGGTTTATTTCAGTCCAAATGAACAAATCCAAATGTAATTTCCACCCTGGAAATGCAGAAGTGCTGTGGCTCTGGCCCTGGACCTGACAGGAGCTGTTTCCAGGACTGGACCAGGAAAGTCATGGAGCCACTGCACTTTTTTTGTTTTTAGGGCAATAAGGAGATTTTTAATTTACTTACAGACTTGAGATTTTGCGTTTTTGTAGCTAAAGCCCTAAATTAAGCATTTTTATGTCCAAAAAGTTGTTTCTACATGTTTGCTGTGGGTTTTGTATAAAAGAATGAATTTTATTTTCTGTTTTTTTTTTTTTCATCTCTATTTCTGGTCCTGTAGCTTTTCTCACAGCCTCATGACACAACTACAGCAGCAGATTGTGAAATAACAGGTTGGACTGAACAAAAGGAGGTAGAACACTTCATTAGGGGTAAAAGGGGCAGTTTTAAAAGCAAAATTAAGGAAAATATTCAGGCGAGGAGAAAAGTACTAAAATTGCCCTCAGGTCTTCAGGGGTTAACGCACAAACCTGCAGATTGAGGCCGAGTTCTTCTCTCAAACAGAAAACACTCTGTTCCACCTTGTGATGTCATGTGGTAATACAGGAAGTGCTCCACTGTGTTTTTAAACTCCACACACCTTCCTTCAATAGAGTCATATTATCGACGCGGAAATTGCCAATCTAGACCGAGCAAAAGGTAAAACGTCGCTGTTCACATGAAAACTACCACTTCATGACATCACAAGGTGGAACAGTGCATTTTGAGCTTTAATAATACAAACACGTGTGAATGAAACAAAACAACTCCGGGCAGGTTTGTGAGGAGGTAACGACATTTACAGTCGTCCCTCATTATAACGCGGTTCACCTTTCGTGGCTTCGCTGATTTTTTTGTACAATTTTGCATGTTTTTCTTCTCTTTTCTTTTTTACAGCGTATGAACGAGCATTGTGTTCTACGCTCTGATTGGCTGTTCTGCATAATCGAAGGGGGCACGTCTCTTTACCAAAAAGACCCCTGCACCAAAAAGACCCCTGCACCAAAAAGACCCTGCACCAAAAAGACCCCTGCACCAAAAAGACCCCTGCACCAAAAAGACCCCTGCACCAAAAAGACGCCTGCATGCATTCAAAAAAAGACGCTTCTAAAATTGCACCAAAAGACCCCAGTAGGTAGCACCAAAAAGACCCCTGCACCAAAAAGACCCCTGCACCAAAAAGACGCCCGCACCAAAAAGACGCCTGCACCAAAAAGACCCCAGCACCAAAAAGACCCCTACACCAAAAAGACCCCTGCACCAAAAAGACGCCCGCACCAAAAAGACCCCTGCACCAAAAAGACCCCTGCACCAAAAAGACCACAACACCAAAAAGACCCTGCACCAAAAGACCCTGCACTAAAAAGACCCTGCACTAAAAAGACCCTGCACCAAAAAAGACCCTACACCAAACAGACCCCAGCACCAAAAAGACCCTGCAACTAAAAAGACCCTGCACCAAAAGACCCTGCACTAAAAAAAGACTCTGCACCAAAAAGACTCCCTGCACCAAAAAAGACCCCTTACACCAAAAAGACTTCTGCACCAAAAAAAAAAAAAAAGACCCCCTGCACCAAAAAAAAAAAAAAAGACCCTTGCACCAAAAAAAAAGACCCTGCACCAAAAAGACCCTGCACCAAAAAAGACCCTTACACTAAAAGACGCCTGCACCAAAAAGACGCTGCACCAAAAGACTCCTGCACCAAAAACTCCTGCACCAAAAAAGACGCCTGCACCAAAAAGACCCCTGCACCAAAAGACCCTGCACCAAAAAAGACGCTCTGCACCAAAAAAAGACCCCCTTGCACCAAAAGACCTCTGCACTAAAAGACCCTTGAAACCTAAAAAGACTCCCTGCAACAAATAAAAAGACCCTGCACCAAAAAGACCCTGCACCAAAAAAGACCCTACACCAAAAAGACTCCCTGCACCAAAAAAGACCCTTGCACTGAAAAAGACCCTTGCACCAAAAAGACTCCCTGCAACAAAAAGACTTGCACCAAAAAAAAAAAAAGACCCCCCCGTGCACCAAAAAGACCCCTGCAAATAAAAAGACCCTGCACCAAAAGACCCTGCACCTAAAAAGACCCTTGCAACTAAAAAAAAAGACTCCCTGCACCAAAAAGATCCCCTGCACCAAAAAGACCCTGCACCAAAAAAAAGACTTTCTGCACCAAAAAGACTCCTTTGCACCAAAAAGACCCTGCACCAAAAAAAAACCCTGCACCAAAAAGACGCCTGCACCAAAAGACCCTGCACCAAAAGACGCCTGCACCAAAAAGATTCCCTGCACCAAAAAAAAAAAAAGACTCCCTGCACCAAAAAGACTCCTTGCACCAAAAAGACCCCTGCACCAAAAAGACCTCCTGCACCAAAAGACCCTGCACCAAAAAAAGACCCCTGCACTAAAAAGACCCTGCACCAAAAAGACTCCCCTGCACCAAAAAGACCCTGCAGCCAAAAAGACCCTTGCACCAAAAGACCCCTGCACCAAAAAGACCCCCCTGCACCAAAAAGACTCCTGTACCTAAAAAGACCCTGCACCAAAAACCCTGCACCAAAAAAAAAAAGACGCCTGCACCAAAAAGACCCTGCACCAAAAAGACGCCTGCACCAAAAAGACCCTGCACCAAAAAAAGACCCTGCACCAAAAAGACCCTTGCACCTAAAAAAGACCCTGCACTAAAAAGACCCTGCACCAAAAAAAGACTCCTGCACCAAAAAGACCCTTGCACCAAAAAGACCCTTGCACCAAAAAGACCTTGCACCAAAAAGACCCTGCACCAAAAACACCCTGCACCAAAAGACCCCTGCACCAAAAGAGTTCTGCACCAAAAGATTCCCTAATGCAACTAAAAAGACCCTGCACCAAAAAAGACGCTGCACCTAAAAAGATTCCTCCTGCACCAAAAGACTTTACACCAAAAAGACTCGTGCACTAAAAAGATTCCTGCAACAAAAAAAGACCCTGCACTAAAAAGACTCCCCTGCACCAAAAAAAGATCTTTAATGCACCAAAAAAAGACTCCCTGCACCAAAAAGACCCTGCACCAAAAAGACCCTGCACCAAAAAAAGACTCCTGCACCAAAAAAGACCCCCTGCACCAAAAAGACCCTGCACCAAAAAAAAACTCCTGCACCAAAAAAGACGCCTGCACCAAAAAGACCCTGCACCAAAAAGACGCCTTGCACTAAAAAGACCCTGCACCAAAAAGACCCTGCAATCAAAAAAAAAGACCTTGCACCAAAAAGACCCTATGCACTCCAAAGACTCCTTGCACCAAAAAGACTCCCTGCACCAAAAAGACCCTGCACCAAAAAAAGACTTTGCAATTAAAAAAAAAGACCCTTTTGCACCAAAAGACTCCTGCAAAAAAAAAAAGACCCCTAAAAACACCCTGCACCAAAAAGACCCTGCACCAAAAAAAAAAAAAGAGCCCTGCACCAAAAAGACCCCTGCACCAAAAAGACCCCTGCACCAAAAAGACGCCTGCACCAAAAAGACCCCTGCACCAAAAAGACCCCTACACCAAAAAGACCCCTGCACCAAAAAGACCCCTGCACCAAAAAGACCCCTGCACCAAAAACACCCCTACACCAAAAAGACCCCTGCACCAAAAAGACCCCTACACCAAAAAGACGCCTGCACCAAAAAGACGCCTGCACCAAAAGACCCTGCACCAAAAAAACCCTGCACCAAAAAGACGCCTGCACCAAAAAGACCCCTGCACCAAAAAGACCCCTGCACCAAAAAGACGCCTGCACCAAAAAGACCCCTGCACCAAAAAGACCTCTGCACCAAAAAGACCCCTGCAACAAAAAGACCCCTGCACCAAAAAGACCCCTGCACCAAAAAGACCCCTACACCAAAAAGACCCCTGCACCAAAAAGACCCCTGCACCAAAAAGACCCTTGCACCAAAAAGACCCCTGCAACAAAAAGACCCCTGCACCAAAAAGACCCCTACACCAAAAAGACCCCTGCACCAAAAAGACCCCTGCACCAAAAAGACGCCTGCACCAAAAAGACCCCTGCACCAAAAAGACCCCTGCACCAAAAAGACGCCTGCACCAAAAAGACCCCTGCACCAAAAAGACCTCTGCACCAAAAAGACTCCTGCAACAAAAAGACTCCTTGCACCAAAAAGACCCCTGCACCAAAAAAGACCCTACACCAAAAAGACTCCCCTGCAATTAAAAAGACCCTTGCACCAAAAGACCCTACACCAAAAAGACCCTGCACCAAAAAGACTCCTGCACTAAAAGACTTGCACCAAAAAGACTCCTGCAACAAAAGACTCCTGCACTAAAAAGACCCTTTGCCTAAAAAGACTACACTGCAACTAAAAAGACCCTACACCAAAAAGACGTATATTTGCACCAAAAAAAGACCCTGCACCAAAAAAAGACTCCCTGCACTCCAAAAAGACGCCTGCACCAAAAAGACCCCTGCACCAAAGACCCCTGCACCAAAAGACTCCCTGTACCAAAAAGACCACTGCACCAAAAGACCTTTTTTACACCAAAAGACCACTGCACCAAAAAGACCCCTACACTAAAAAAAGACGCCTGCACCAAAAAGACCCTGCACCAAAAAGATTCCTGCACCAAAAAGACGCCTCTGCACCAAAAGACTCCCCTGCACCAAAAAAAAAGACCCCTGCAATCTAAAAAGACCCTGTACCAAAAAAAAAAAGACTTCTTGCACTCAAAAAGACGCCTGCACCAAAAAGACCCCTGCACCAAAAAGACCCCTGCACCAAAAAGACGCCTGCACCAAAAAGACCCCTGCACCAAAAAGACGCCTGCACCAAAAAGACCACTGCACCAAAAAGACGCCTGCACCAAAAAGACCCCTGCACCAAAAAGACCACTGCACCAAAAAGACGCCTGCACCAAAAAGACCCCTGCACCAAAAAGACCCCTACACCAAAAAGACCACTGCACCAAAAAGACCCCTACACCAAAAAGACGCCTGCACCAAAAAGACCCCTGCACCAAAAAGACCCCTGCACCAAAAAGACGCCTGCACCAAAAAGACCCCTGCACCAAAAAGACCCCTGTACCAAAAAGACCCCTGCACCAAAAAGACGCCTGCACCAAAAAGACCCCTGCACCAAAAAGACCCCTGCACCAAAAAGACGCCTGCACCAAAAAGACCCCTGCACCAAAAAGACGCCTGCACCAAAAAGACCCCTGCACCAAAAAGACCCCTGCACCAAAAAGACCCCTGCACCAAAAAGACCCCTGCACCAAAAAGACCCCTGCACCAAAAAGACCCCTGCACCAAAAAGACCCCTGCACCAAAAAGACCCCTACACCAAAAAGACGCCTGCACCAAAAAGACGCCTGCACCAAAAGACCCTGCACCAAAAAAACCCTGCACCAAAAAGACGCCTGCACCAAAAAGACCCTGCACCAAAAAGACCCTGCACTCAAAAAAGACCCTTGCACCAAAAAGACCCTGCGCACCAAAAAGACCCCTGTGACCAAAAAAGACTTTTGCACCAAAAAGACTCCCTTGCAACTAAAAAGACCCTGCACCAAAAAGACTCTCTGCACTAAAAAGACCCCTGCAAACAAAAAGACCCTTGCACCAAAAAGACCCTCGTGACTAAAGACACGCAACAAAAAAAGACTTCTCTGCACCAAAAGACTCCCACCAAAAAGACTCCTTGCAAATAAAAAGACTGCACCAAAAAGACTCCAGCACCAAAAAGACCTCCAAAAGACTCTGCACCAAAAAGACTTCTGCACCAAAAAGACCCTGCACCAAAAAGACCCTGCACCAAAAAGACCCTGCACCAAAGACGCCTGCACCAAAAAGACTCCCCTAAAATTAAAAAGACGCCTGCACCAAAAAGACTTCTGTACCAAAAAAGACCCTGCACTAAAAAGATCTTGCACCAAAAGACCCCTGCACCAAAAAGATTCCTGCACCAAAAAAACTAAAAAGACTCCTGCACCAAAAAGACCTCCTGCACCAAAAAAAGACTCCTGCACCAAAAAGACCCTGCACCAAAAAGACCCCTGCACCAAAAAGACCCTGCACCAAAAAGACCCTGCACCAAAAGACCCTGCACCAAAAAAACCCTGCACCAAAAAGACGCCTGCACCAAAAAGACGCCTGCACCAAAAGACCCTGCACCAAAAAGACGCCTGCACCAAAAAGACCCCTGCACCAAAAAGACCCCTGCACCAAAAGACCCTGCACCAAAAGACCCCTGCACCAAAAGACCCTGCACCAAAAAGACCCTGCACCAAAGACCCTGCACCAAAAAGACGCCTGCACCAAAAAGACCCGGCACCAAAAGACCCTGCACCAAAACAACCATGCACCAAAAAGACGCCTGCACCAAAAAGACCCCTGCACCAAAAAGACCCTGCACCAAAAAGACCCCTGCACCAAAAAGACCCCTGCACCAAAAAGACCCTGCACCAAAAAGACCCTGCACCAAAAGACCCTGCACCAAAAAAACCCTGCACCAAAAAGACGCCTGCACCAAAAAGACCCCTGCACCAAAAAGACCCTGCACCAAAGACCCTGCACCAAAAAGACCCTGCACCAAAAAGACCCTGCACCAAAAGACCCTGCACCAAAAAGACCCCTTGCACCAAAAGACCCTGCACCAAAAAGACCCTGCACCAAAAAGACCCTGCCACCAAAAAGACCCTGCCACCAAAAGACCCCTGCACCAAAAAGGAACCTGCACCAAAATGACACCTGCACCAAAAGACCCCTGCAACTAAAAGACCCTTTGCACCAAAAAGACCCCTGAACAAAAAATACCCAGGCACCAAAAAGACCCTGCACCAAAAAAACCCCTGCACCAAAAAGACGCCTGCACCAAAAAGACCCCTGCACCAAAAAGACGCCTGCACCAAAAAGACCCCTGCACCAAAAAGACCCCTGCACCAAAAAGACCCCTGCACCAAAAAGACCCCTGCACCAAAAAGACCCTGCACCAAAAAAACCCCTGCACCAAAAAGACGCCTGCACCAAAAAGACCCCTGCACCAAAAAGACCCCTGCACCAAAAAGACCCCTGCACCAAAAAGACCCCTGCACCAAAAAGACCCTTGCACCAAAAAGACCCTTGCACCAAAAAGACCCCTGCACCAAAAACACCCCTGCACCAAAAAGACCCTGAACAAAAAAGACCCCTGCACCAAAAAGACCCTTGCACCAAAAAGATCCTGCACCAAAAAGACCCTTTGCACTAAAAAGACCTCTGCACCAAAAAGACCCCTGAAACAACATGACCCCTGCACCAAAAAGACCCCTGCACTAAAAAAAGACCCCTTGCACCAAAAAGACCCCTGCACCAAAAAGACTCCCTGCACCAAAAAGACCCTGCACCAAAAGACTCCCTTGCACCAAAAGACTCCTGCACCAAAAAAAGACCCTTTACACCAAAAAGACTTCTGCATTCAAAAAGACCCTGCACCAAAAAGACGCCTTGCACCAAAAAGACGCCTGCACCAAAAAGACTCCCTGCACCAAAAAGACGCTGCACCAAAAAAGACCCTGCACCAAAATACCCCAGCACCAAAAAGACGCCTGCACCACAAAGACACCTGCACCAAAAGACCTCTGCACCAAAAAGACCCCTGCAACAAAAAGACCCTGCACTAAAAAAGACTCCCTGCACCAAAAGACCCCTACACCAAAAAGACCCTGCACCAAAAAGACCCTGCACCAAAAGACCTGCACCAAAAATACCCCTGCACAAAAAAGACCCTGCACCAAAAAGACCCTGCACCAAAAGACCCTGCACCAAAAAAACCCTGCACCAACAAGACGCCTGCACCAAAAAGACCACTGCACCAAAAAGACCCTTCTACACCAAAAGACGCCTGCACCAAAAGACCCTGCACCAAAAAGACCCCTGCACACCAAAAAGACGCTTGCACCAAAAAGACCCTGCACCAAAAAGACCCCCTGCACCAAAAAGACTCCCTGCACCAAAAGACCCCTGCACCAAAAAGACCCTTGCACCAAAAAGACCCCTACACCAAAAAGACCCCTGCACCAAAAAGACCCCTGCACCAAAAAGACCCTTGCACCAAAAAGACCCCTGCAACAAAAAGACCCCTGCACCAAAAAGACCCTTGCACCAAAAAGACCACTGCACCAAAAAGACCCCTACACCAAAAAGACGCCTGCACCAAAAAGACCCCTGCACCAAAAAGACCCCTGCACCAAAAAGACCCCTGCACCAAAAAGACCCCTGCACCAAAAAGACCCCTGCACCAAAAAGACGCCTGCACCAAAAAGACCCCTGCACCAAAAAGACCCCTGCACCAAAAAGACCCCTGCACCAAAAAGACCCCTGCACCAAAAAGACCCCTGCACCAAAAAGACCCCTGCACCAAAAAGACCCCTGCACCAAAAAGACCCCTGCACCAAAAAGACCCCTGCACCAAAAAGACCCTTGCACCAAAAAGACCCCTGCACCAAAAACACCCCTGCACCAAAAAGACCCCTGCACCAAAAAGAGCCCTGCACCAAAAAGACCCCTGCACCAAAAAGACCCCTGCACCAAAAAGACGCCTGCACCAAAAAGACCCCTGCACCAAAAAGACGCCTGCACCAAAAAGACGCCTGCACCAAAAAGACCCCTGCACCAAAAAGACGCCTGCACCAAAAAAACCCTGCACCAAAAAGACTCCCTGCACCCAAAAAGACCACTGCACCAAAAGACTTACTGCACCAAAAAGACGCCTGCACCAAAAAGACCCCTGCACCAAAAAGACAACTGCACAAAATAGACGCCTGCACCTAAAAGACTCTTGCACCAAAAAGACCCCTGCACCAAAAAGACCCCTGCACCAAAAAGACGCCTGCACCAAAAAGACCCCTGCACCAAAAAGACCCCTGCACCAAAAAGACGCCTGCACCAAAAAGACCCCTGCACCAAAAAGACGCCTGCACCAAAAAGACCACTGCACCAAAAAGACGCCTGCACCAAAAAGACCCCTGCACCAAAAAGACCCCTGCACCAAAAAGACGCCTGCACCAAAAAGACCCCTGCACCAAAAAGACCCCTACACCAAAAAGACGCCTGCACCAAAAAGACCCCTGCACCAAAAAGACCCCTGCACCAAAAAGACGCCTGCACCAAAAAGACCCCTGCACCAAAAAGACGCCTGCACCAAAAAGACCCCTGCACCAAAAAGACCCCTGTACCAAAAAGACCCCTGCACCAAAAAGACCCCTGTACCAAAAAGACCCCTGTACCAAAAAGACCCCTGCACCAAAAAGACCCCTGCACCAAAAAGACCCTTGCACCAAAAAGACCACTGCACCAAAAAGACCCTGCACTAAAGACCCTGCACCAAAAGACGCTGCACTAAAAAGACCCTGCACCAAAAAGACGCCTGCACCAAAAAGATACCACTGCACCAAAGACTGCACCAAAAGACGCCTGCACCAAAGACCCTGCACCCTGCACCAAAAAGACGCTCCTGCACTAAAAAGACCCTGCACCACTGCACCAAAAAGACGCCTGCCTGCACCAAAAGACGCTGCACCACTGCACCAAAAGACCCTGCACCAAAAAGACCCTGCACCAAAGACCCTGCACCAAAAAGACCAAAAAGACCCTGCACCAAAAAAAGACCCTGCACCCTGCACCAAAAGACCCTGCACCAAAAAGACCCTGCACCAAAGACCCTGCACCAAAAGACCCTGCACCAAAAAGACCCTGCACCAAAAAGACCCTGCACCTGCACCACAAGACCCTGCACCAAAAAGACGCCTGCACCAAAAAAGACCCTGCACCAAAAAGACCCTGCAATCCAAAAAGACCCTGCACCAAAGCTCTGCCAAAGACCACTGCACCAAAAGACTGCATGGTAAAGACCCTGCACCAAAAAGACCCTGCATGAATAAAACCAATGTATTTATGTCCAATAATGTCTCTTCATGTATCTTAATGTATCTTCATTTGGCATTAAAATCTGACCCATTTTATTGCCCACAGCAGACGAGAGCATCAGGAAATGTCATGTCCTCGTTTGAAGACATTGGGACTGTGTTATATTATTGATTGTACATGTTGTTAGGTAAACTTGGGAATATTTAGATGAGTTCACAGTTATAAATTGCTGGACGTTTCTGCTGCTATAGGGAAACTGCTGCCTGTCTCCACTTTTTGCACCTCTACTTTTTTTTGTAACGATTGAAAACCAGAAAAAATTTAAACTGTGGACCACATTTTCAGGCCTTTTTGTGTGTTTTTAACCTCACTCACTGAACCCCAACCCGCTCACAGTCGACCTACGTCACATTTGGCAGGTTTAGGGCTTGAAATAAACAGCTAATTGCTGTTTGTTTGTTTTTTGTAATTTATTTATACATTTTAATGTTTTTACATTTTTTAACCAATGGTGTCATACAGAAGACTTACTTAGTAGGTTCTACTTATCCCAAATAGCAAGAAGAAATGAAAAATGCACAGCAGACAAAAGCTCGGGTCTCAGGAGGTTAAAGAATCACAAATGCATCGTGGGGTTTTGGACTTCAGCTCAATCAATTGGTGAATCACCAAAGTAATTTTGTTGTGAATTAGTTCTGAACGTTACAATAATATTTGAGACATTTGAGAGGAAATGTCTCGTGCTAAAAATAAACAGCTGTGATCGGATTGTTATTTGCTCGGCGTCTGGTCCGAGAGCCTCTCGAATTCTAATGGAAAAGAGGAGACGCCGGGCGAAAAACAAGTGAGCCAAGTAAAGGTGCAATGTGTAACTTTTCTGCTGGAGTGTCCTTCAAATGCTTTTTTTTATCTTCATGGAGACCAAACCAGACCAAGTTACAGGTCAGATCTGTCAGAATGTCTGTTTTTCTAACTATTTTTGAGCTCTAAATCCACCTGTAATTGAATGAATGTAAAGTAGAGCTGTTTAATGTCACACTGTGGAACATTCCAGGCAGAGCAGTGACATATCCACACAAACTGAAACAGCAGATAGTGGACCAAAAGCCTGTAGCTGACTTTATTTAATTCTTATGTTTTGAAAGTAAGAAAAACAATAGACCGTAAATGTAATATACTCGTTTCACGTGGTATTTTCTCTGGTAATAACTAATGCAGAAGCTACGGATTTCTTGTCCAATCAGGCACATTGTGACTAAGAGTCGTGAGAAACAGACATTGGACACTCAGACACTTGATTCTCTGTCATGGTGCAATATTATTAACCAGGCTGGCGCCCCCTAGTGCCTCTGCTCGACTTTATTTCCCTCCAGCGACTCGGTCAGGAATCAGAAACACTCGGCGATTTGTAAGAACCCCGGAAGTTGTGGTGTCAGCGTATTGTGTCCAGTACAGCAGGAAACAAAGCGTCCAGATGGATGCAGCCGAAGCCAGACATTTGTGTTGGCAACGACTCCCGACATCAGGGATTTAAAGGGACAGTTTGGAATTCTGGACATAGTTCCTCATTTCCTTTTTCAAATCTTCCCTCCAGTCCTTGTATTTGCAGAGGTGCTGGTGCTGGGCTAGTGCAGGTCAATGGCCACAGTCGTCCTGCCACTAAAAACAGTCTGACCCACTCCACAGACCCGAGGAAAAACTATTAGAGCTCCAGACTGTCCCTGTGAACGTCTGTGTCCAGAGAATCATTTTAGAGTCAAACCGACCGCTGCATTTGGAGGATTTGTGTCTGAGCAGCAGTGAGTTGTTCTTCCTGATAGAAGCTCGGCAGCGGCGACTGATATATGAGAAAATAGAACCTCAACACGCGACGATTCAGGCGACGCAAGGTTAGTTTTCATTTTTATTTCACACGATTCTCTGGTCCTACTGTATATTACGCAAAATCGACTCTTGTGAGCTTTGAGCCATGTGATAATTTTGTTTCCTCCTCAAAAACAGACCTGGAGTTGTGTTTTGTTTCTGCATTATTAGTCTGTCTACATCTCCAAAGCTCAAAATGCTCCGTTCCACCTCGTGATGTCATGAAGCGGTAGTTTTCAAGTTAACAGGAAGTTTTACCTTTAGTTCAGCAGAGATCGGCGATTCCAGGGCTGAAATCATCCAAATGATTCTGGTGAAGGTGTGTGGACTTTAAAAACACAAGGTGGAACTGAGCGTTTTCAGTTTGAGAGAAGAACACAGCTTAACTATGCCAGATTTGTGCCTTAAACATGTGAGAATGAAACAAAAAAACACAGCTCCAGGTCTGTTTGTGATGAGGAAACGACATTATAACATCAGAAAGTCATATGGGCCTTTTATGCAACTGGACTTGATGAAGTTCAGACCTCTCCTGGTGGAAACATAACGAGGGAAGTAAAGCGTTTCCATTTCGTGTTATTAATCTGAAAGGAAAACACACGGAGAGCTTAGATCAGGATCTCTGATTAATTTCCCTGAGGACAAGACACGTTCACATTAACATCTGTGTTCAACAAATACACCGGATTTATTTGTTAAACAGATGAACCGTCCTTTTTCTTCAGGAACAAGTCATTTTACTGCCTTCTGACCTGCTTACTGCCATAACCTGAATTACCGTAGACGTTTCTAATGACGCACACGACCAGTCCAAAGTAAAAGCTGAACCGTGTAACTTTTCGTTCGAGGGTCCGTCGAGACGTCATCGCTCTGCTTAGAACAGGGGCGTCAAACTCATTTTGGTCCCGGGGCCGTATACAACCTACTTTGATCCCAAAGGGGCCGGATCAGAAAACTCATGGTATATTTACCCTAAAAATAGCAATAAGTCCAAATATTTGTGCAGAGAAACACAAATCTGTTACAGAAATCTTTTTTATTTGATTTTATTGTACTAAATATTGTAATATTATGCTAGGTCAGGTAGCTTTGCTCTCACAGCAGCATCACTAACCTCTTGGCCCCTGGTAAAAACAGACGGCTGTTTCTTCAATTTCAGCAATAAATAGTTTATCTTCGGTCTTCTCAATTCTCCGTTCAAGTTATTATATTTTTCGCCGTGCTGTCTCTCCTAGTGCCGTTTAATTTATTCCTTGAGCACCGCCACTTGTTGCAAACACACCGAGCACAGGTTTCCCATTCACCTCCGTGAACAAATACGAATGAGTCCATTTTTCTTGGAAAATCCTGCACTCAGCTCCACTTTTCTTATTTTTGACATTTTGCTGATGAGGGTGTCACGGTCACAGTTAAAACGATCGTCCTTTAAGAGCGTTTGGAAAGAGGTGAGTCTTCGTTTGTGCTGCTCTGGTGGGAGTCGACCGCACACAGAAGTGCTGGAGACGCTGCTATGCAAAGCGGTGCAGAAAATTACCAGAAAAATCTGAAAATTTTAAGTATTTTAATAGAAAATCAGCTGAGGGCCAGATTAAAGGTCTTCGAGGGCCGGATCTGGCCCCCGGGCCGCATGTTTGACACCTGTGGCTTAGAACATCAACTATAAAAGAACTGAAAATATTCGGGTCAAGTCAAGTTTTCTTTGTCTTCCGGTTGTTCTTTTCTGCTGGAGCTTCCATCAAACGCTTTTCTTCATTCAGATGTCGTTGCTTCGTCTGGAATGTTCCGCAGTACGGCATTAAACCTTTCTATTGTCACAAAATCAGGCCGAGTTACAGTTCAGATCTGTGGAGAGACGGCCCCGCTCACGTTCTTTCTAGGTATTTTTGAGCTCTAAAACCACCTGTAATTGAATAAACGTAAAGTGGAGCTGTTTAATGTCACACTGTGGAACATTCCAGGCAGAGCAATGACGTATCCATAGAAACAAGCAGGTGACAGACCCACAACCGGAAAAGTCACACAGTGCAGCTTTAACTTGGTTGAAATGTGCCATATAAATAAACTTAAATAATATATATACAATGTTTGAAATGTTTTTCGACATTTTGCTAAACTCGTATCTAAATCCATGTATCTTTAAAGCTGCACTGTGTAACTTAATGGTGGTTTTACAGTGATATTTACCAAACGCATGTGACAAATACTCTGCAAAAAAGGTCTATCAAAAAATAAGAAAAAAACAAAAATTGAGGTAAAAATGTCCTATTTTAAGTGAAATTTTCTGCCGGTGCAGGAAGAAATTTTCAATTACCAAGTTTTCTTAAAACAAGACAAAATATGAATCCTGTTCTAAGCAGAAAACACGAGTTTCAAGTGTTTATGGCAAGATTTTTCCCCTTATTGGTTTGAGAAGTTAAAGAGGCTTAACCTGGACTGAGTTATTAATATAAAAAGTGCTTAGAGGAGATAAGGGGACAGACTTTACTGATGTCGCAGTGGAGAAATTCAACAGTCACAGTCGCTCCAGGACAGTTCAGTGCAAAAAAGGAAAAAAGTGTGATGCAATTAAGATGAACAATAATAATAAAAAAACAGAAATAATAATAATCCATCCATCCATCTTCTCCCGCTTAATCCGGCTGGGTCGCAGGGGCAGCTTACTGCCCAATACTCATAGCACCTGACCCCCCCTATGAACCCCTCTGCAGGTGGTGAGCCCACAGGAGGGTGGACAACATGGTCCTTGATGTTAGTTCATAGGGGTAATAATAATAATATCAAGTGAATAAGTATATGTACAAAATTTACAAAGAGAATGGAATTGCACTGGTGATAAGAAGATAAGAAAATAACAGTGAAGTAAACCGGGTCTCACTACTGTACAGAATGGAACTCTATGTAAAGTCCAGAGTCAAAAAATCTTAAAATTGATCTTTTAAGATGAATCTGCTTAATTCAAGTCAGTTTAACTGTGCTAGAAAATCCTTTTTTGTAGTGTACAGATGCATTTGTGCACCTTTCAATCATCCATCCATCCATCCATCCATCTTCTTCCGCTTATCCGGGGCCGGGTCGCGGGGGCAGCAGTCTAAGCAGGGGCTCCCAAGCTTCCTTCTCCCCAGCCACTTCCTCCAGCTCCTCCGGACGGACCCCGAGGCGTTCCCAGGCCAGCCGAGAGACATAGTCCCTCCAGAGTGTCCTGGGTCTTCCCCGGGGCCTCCTACCGGTGGAACATGCCCGGAACACCTCCCGAGGGAGGCGTCCAGGAGGCATCCGGACCAGATGCCCGAGCCACCTCAGCTGCTCCTCTCGACGTGGAGGAGCAGCGACTCTACTCCGAGCTCCTCCCGTGTGACCAAGCTCCTCACCCTATCTCTAATGGAGCGCCCGGCCACTCTGCGGAGGAAACTCATTTCGGCCGCTTGTATCCGCGATCTCGTTCTTTCGGTCATTACCCAGAGCTCATGACCATAGGTGAGGGACCTTTCAATCAATCAAACTTTATTTACGGAGCGCTTTTCATACAAAAATGCAACACAGAGCGCTGTACAGTGATTAAAAAAGAACAATCCCAGAGGAGCGAGAGCGTGAAAAGCCAAAACATGGACATGGATGTTTTAAAAGCTTAACATGGTTTTATTAAAGCTAAATTAAATATCCAGCACAAATTATGCATGACAGGCAAACCTGAATCGTTTGTATATTTTACTTTACGCTCACGTTTAGTTGGCGGGACTGCGGTTTATCGGTGAGGCGTTTGCCGGAGCCTCCACCACAAAAGTTACACACTGCACTTTTAAACCACACGTGTTGAAAACCTGGTCACGTAGCAAACTCAGCTTTCCCCTTTCATTAGCTCTGTTGTTTACCCCGGTCGAGGGTATTTGACCCAAGTACACACCGACTTCAGACCTCGTTTAACCTCACCGCTCCTCCGCCAAACAAATAAAACGGGATTAAGCACAACCCCCTGAGCAATGCAGCAGTAAAGTTAACATAACGTGTAAAAATAACCAAGAAAAACGTTAACGTAACTGTCAATTTATAGAGCTACCTTCGAAAAATAGTTGCCATAGTATCTAAAGCAGCGATTAAGGAAAATAAAACAACGATATGTGTTTGTAAAGGTAAAACGTAGATGGAACAGAGCGGCCCGGGGGCCAGATCCGGCCCTCGAAGACCTTTAATCTGGCCCTCAGCTGATTTTCTATTAAAATACTTAAAATTTTCAGATTTTTCTGGTAATTTTCTGCGCCGCTTTGCATAGCAGCATCTCCGGTGCTTCTGTGTGCGGCCGACTCCCACCAGAGCAGCACAAATGAAGACTCACCTCTTTTCAAACGCTCTTAAAGGACGATCGTTTTGGCTGTGACCATGACCCTCATCAGCAAAATGTCAAAAATAAGAAAAGTGGAGCTGAGTGCAGGATTTTCCAAGAAAAATGGACTCATTCGTATTTGTTCACGGAGGTGAATGGGAAACCTGTGCTCGGTGTGTTTGCAACAAGTGGCGGTGCTCAAGGAATAAATTAAACGGCACTAGGAGAGACAGCACGGCGAAAAATATAATAACTTGAACGGAGAATTGAGAAGACCGAAGATAAACTATTTATTGCTGAAACTGAAGAAACAGCCGTCTGTTTTTACCAGGGGCCAAGAGGTTAGTGATGCTGCTGTGAGAGCAAAGCTACCTGACCTAGCATAATATTACAATACTTAGTACAATAAAATCAAATAAAAAAGATTTCTGTAACAGATTTGTGTTTCTCTGCACAAATATTTGGACTTATTGCTATTTTTAGGGTAAATATACCATGAGTTTTCTGATCCGGCCCCTTTGGGATCAAAGTAGGTTGTATACGGCCCCGGGACCAAAATGAGTTTGACGCCCCTGGTTTAGAGGCTTTAATAATTAAGGTTTACTCCAAAAATACAACTCCAGATCTGTTTTTGGAAGAGCGAATGACGTTCTAACCCGGCTTAAAGCTCAGCAGAGTCAATGTTGCGTAATACAGGACCTTTAAGACGTCCAAACTGTGAAACCAGCAGCTCCGGTTTGTCTTTTTTCAACCGACAAATCCTTCCTCTGCTTCATGTGCTCAGAGTTCAAACTGAAACACTTGTGCTAGATTTTAATTCACAACATTTTTTAGTCATGCCCTGAAAAGTACAAAAATACAGGAAGAAGCTGTGAGTCCACCTACGCCATCAACACTGAAGAGTCCATTCAAAATGCACAGACGATTTACACACAAACAGCAAAGGAGCTTTTCTGATTCATTAAGCCTCAATTAAACTGAAGGTGTTGTCATTTATTTTCACTCTCCTGATCATAACAAAGAGCAAAGTAGAAATGGTTTGACCCTTGTTTATAATGTGGTTGCTGGGGAAGAGTGAAAGAATTATGCTGCGTTCGTTTATCCGTCTCCCACTCGGATTTGTCACGTCCGAGCTTCAACAGCTGATGTTTGGCTGTTGTTGTATCAGATGCTCCAAAATAAGTTTGTGCTTCAACTCACGACCTCCAGGAAGAATTCAGTATAAACAGTATAATTCAGTTCATCAGTGAAGTGAAAGTGTCGGTGTCGCGTGAGAGTCGATCATGTTGCACGTTAGCAGGAAATGGGCTAAAAACATGAGCGACACGACTACAGAACCCACAGACAGTGAAACAGACGCAGTAAAGTTCTGCAGTAATACTACAGTAATACTACAGTAATACTACAGTACACATAAGCAGGAGTGATGGGAATTCTGGCTCTTTTTAGAGAACTAAATTAATTAAAGCAACACAACAACCTGAAGAGCCGCTCGGGAGCCGAAAGAGCCGGCTCTTTTTAATGAGCCAAGCCAAAAGAGCTGGCTCTTTCTGCTCCCAAGCTGCTTTAAATAATTTATTATCAACAACAATATAAAATTATGCCCAAATTACTAATGTAATAAAGTGTTTTTTTTTGTTTTTATTATTCACTCCACATTAAAATGTAAAAAATAAACGGTCCTCTCGACCACCGCTCTACAGACATTTCCGGTGCTCTGCTCAACATAAACATTAATAACACAGTAATAATGTGTTTAATGCAGCTTTGCGCACGTTTGCTTTTACCTTTTACAGAAATGAAACTTAAAACCACATTGCTCATTTGCATACATCTCATTTGCATACCGCTCATTTGCATACAGCTCATTTGCATACAGTATAAGCGCTGATAAAAACAGCTCGTGCGCTGATGCCGTCAGAGTCTGTCTCAGATTCCGTCAGATTAACTCCCGCCCCCCTCTGCTCAGTGCAAACACAGACTGACCAATGACGAGCGCCGTGAAGAGAAAAAAAGTGACAGAGGGTGAGAGGAAAAACAAAAAAACACAGAAACTCAGCTCCGCCCCTCTTCATCTCCTGTGTCTTTTAATGCACCACATAAGAACAGCACCAACATAACCACACACAGGAGGCCGGCTGGATGTGAGGGAGGAGCTCACCTGCTCCGGATGAGCTCCGCCCTCATGTCCTGTTAATGCACCGGAGCACAAACCACACACACAGGAACAGATCTATGACCATAATACACACAGAGATGGGGTGGGGCAGGCAGCTATAATGTTATACATGATTTTACTTATTGATAATAATGGTAAAGGTTATTAGAATATAAATTTTATTATAATAATTATGATAATAATGATTATTATATATACTGTGGGTAGTGATGATACGGATAATGGTGATAATAGTGCTGATTATTATTATTATCTCATTCAAAAAGAGTTTACCCAGTCTGAACAGTGGTGGGTGTAACCAAGACCGCTTTAAATCAAACACTCATTACCCACTTACACACACACACACACACACTATACACACACACACACACACACATGTACACACATACACATGTACACACACACACACTCACACACACACACACGCACACACACAGACACACACACACACACACACTCAAATGTACACACACATGTACACACACACACACACACACACACACTCACACATACACACTCACACACACACACACTCACACGCACTCACACACACACACACACACATGTACACACACTCACACACACATGTACACACACACACACACACACTCACACACACATGTACACACACACACATGTACACACACTCACACACACATGTACACACACACACACATACACACACACACTCACATGTACACATACAAATTCAGAACAGCTTATTTCTGTTGTTTATGTTGTTTTTTTAAACCCTTATTACTTTTTTATTACTTTTTTATTTACTTCTCTATTGTTATTATTAGTTTGTTATGGTTTGTCTATTTTCTTTTTCTGGACTGGTCAAGATGTTGTTTGTTGCTGTCTTTGTTTTTGTCTGTCATCATAGTCATTGGTTCTATTGCAGTGTTAATGGTGTAAATGTGGTAAAGCTCCACAGTCTGAGGCTCTTTCAGGTGTGGAGCTTCTGGCACTTTCCGAAGTGCAAATGAAACGACACAAACCCGACTCTGTGACAGCGTCTGGAACACGACACCACCACAAATAGACTTCTCCAGATAAAGTTATTAAAGACATGGCCACGCGCAGCCATGGAGCATAAAGAATATGACTGAAGATACTTTGCAGCTGAGGCCATCAGCATTCCCTGGGGGTCTGATGCTAACTGTAGGCACTGCTCTGTCTGAAGCTGTTACATAAATTAGGCTTTAATCTGAGTTCTGGTTTAACACAGTCTGACCAGAAAGAGCCGAGTTAGTTTGAGCTGATTTGTGCTGTTAACAAAAGTCTCTCACGCAAAAAACAGGCTTTATTCACGATTACGTCGCAAACCAGGAAGACGTTTGGAAACATATGATGACTTCTGGTGCAGTTACCGACACCAGGTCTGGTGACCGGCTGTGATAAAACCCATCGACGTACGACAAAACCATGGATTCAGCAAATTTTAGCAGTGATCTTCACAGCCTGCCAAAGCCATGGGGCACGTGACTCTGAGGCCATTTACACGACAGCAGTGACAGGTGGAAAACACAAAACATTTCCCCAGATGTCCAGATAGTTTAAACGCAACAGCGTTTGGGGAGTTGAAAACACAAAAATCTTAAACCGTCCTCCAGAGTGGAACTCTTAAACGCTCCATCCTGTTGTTGCCGTGTAAACGGTTGAAAATGTAAAACTGTGTTTTCCTGGCCGTGGTGTAGAGATTACGTCACAAACACAAGTCAGTTCAGGAAAAAAACAAACATGTCAGAACTTCGACCGAGCAGCAAATGCCACAGGACTCGAGTCAGAAAGAGATGAAACTGATCACAGAGTCACTCAGAGCAGAGAGAACATTTCAACTCATCACAGACATGAAGCACTGGAGAAGATATATAGATAAGATATCTATAAGGTAAGATATCTAATCGATAAGATATATATAAGGGTTATACTCAGGCATTTGGTGTTGGTGGTGCTGCCCTCTACGCTCTAGGAGTGCAAACTACATCCACAAACTGCAAGTTTTGTGTCTCCGTGTGCAGCAGAATTCCCAAAAGCGTGGAACAAGAATGAGAACGAAAACACACTTTTGCATGTTTGCTTCAAACCGTTTCTGTGTAAACTTAGCCTCTAAATCACATCTTCACTCACAGGCAGCTCAAAACTAACAAAAGGCACAACTTCTTTGTAGAAAAGTACCTGTTCAGCACCAGGGCAAGTAATATTTACCAGCAAACTGAGATGAATGCATTGTAAATGATTAATAATTAATCATTTACAATGCATTCATCTTTTATTGCATTATATGAATTCATCTTTTATTATTAAAATTATGGCTGTGGTTTGATAACTGTTGATTCGCGAAACGGAAAAATGTAGATGAAGAAAACTGAGCCATTTCTCATTTTTCCTAGATTTTGTCAGAACAGAACCCGCTCGAAATGATCACAGGCTCCTGAAAATGTTGTTTAAATCAATTTTGTATTTTTTCAGACCATTTTAAGATTTTTTTTGTCTGCGTTTGCCATTGTGTGCGTTGTGTCACCATGGTAACCCCTGAATACTCCAATAATAATAATACACCAATAGAGATGTTGAGCACCCCCACCCTGATGTCAATGCAAAGTAGAATGTGATGGGCAAGAAACCTTGTTTTCCAGTTGGTCACACTGCACTTTGCCATGAAATATCCAAAAGGTTACCACAGCGATGAAAACTGTTAAACAAAAAATGAAAAAATCTTCTAAATGACGAGAAAGTCCTCAAAATGTTGCATAATATTACCCATAAATATTCAGTGCTGTAAAGTGGACCATTCCAGACAAAGTAATAACATTTCCTTTAACATTTCCTTTAACAACAAAGCAAAGTTGGCAAAGGGAATTTCAATGGACCAACACAAACACAGAATTGGGTTAAAAAGCGGAAGTTCAAAACTACAGCAGTAATTTCCATGGTCCACTGCTGTGTACAAAGAAATATTCTTCTTTTGCAATATAGAAGAAAATATCGGTTTGAAAGTACGAAACGCCAAAGGTCATAAACTGTGACAGAACTTTTCAAAGCGCGAGCAGCGAGAGCCAAGAAAACTCTGTTACAGGACTGAGAGGCCTCGAAGCAACAACATGCAAAACACTCACGTTACACGCAAAGTGAAAGTAGAGGCAGGGTTGGTGTGTGTTAACATTCAACAAACAAAAGGGTCACTCGTGAATGTAGAAGTAGCACTGGCATTGGTGATAAAAACACCATCTTTAAATGTAAATATGTAAGATTTAAATGGACCAATACAGTATCTGTGTGTTAACAATAAAAGCAGCGACTACTGTTTTTATGTGTTTCTAAGCAACCATGTTTGTTTACAAAATAAAAGCAGCAGCTACCCTTTGCCTGGTCTCTTTCGACAAACAAAATGCTTATTATCACTGACAATACAAATCACTAATATAGAAAACTCACATAAACTTGCAATTGGTTAACAAAATAAAAGCAGCAGAGACCCTTTACTTTTTCTCATTCAACAAACAAAAGGGTTACCTGTGAAAAAATTTGTGTTAAAAAACAATATTTAATAAAATGTAAGAATAAATAAGACTAGTGTTTCTAAGCTACCAATATATGTTCACAAAGTAAAAGCAGCAGCAGGTACCCTTTACTTGGTCTCTTTCAACAAAAATGCTTACCATCATTGACAATAAGATAAGATAAGATATCCTTTATTTGTCCCACAATGGGGAAATTTCAGTGTTGCAACGCACAGTTAAGAGAACAGCAATAAAACAGTAGCAGCAACAGAAGAACATAATTACTCAAAACTAGACAAACTCTATAAAGATTTAAACAGGTACCCTTTACTTTGTCTCATTCAACAAACAAAAGGGTTACGTGTGAAAGTACTAGTAGTGTTGGTTAGTGTTATTAAAAATGTAAGAATAAATAAGACATGTGTTTCTAAGCTACCAATATATGTGTTCACAAAATAAGAGCAGCAGGTACCCTTTACTTTGTCTCATTCGACAAACAAAAGGGTCGCCTGTGAATGTAGAAGTAGTGGTGGTGTTCAAAATCTTTTAATGTAAATATGTAAGAATGAATAAAACTATTTATAAGACAAAGGCCTGTTCATAAGGGACCAATATTAGTGTGTTAACAAAATAAAAGCAGCAAATACCCTTTACTTGATCTCACTCAGCAAACAAAAGGGTCGCCTGTGAATGTGGATGTATTAGTAGCATTCTATATTTCAGTATAAATATGTAAGAATGAATAGAACATGTATAAGACAGGCATGCTTCTAAGCAGTCATGTTTGTTCTTGTCCTTTTTCAACAAACAAAAGGGTCACCATCAATAAGAATCCCTAACATAGGAACCTCACATAAACTTGTAACTGGCTAATACAATCAAAGCATCAGGTTCCCTTTTTCTGTCACATCCATCAAACAAAAGGTTTACCTGTAAATGCAGTAGTAGGACTGTTAGAGTTAAAAATAAAACCACTTAAATATGTAAGAATGAATAACTAAGACGTGTTTCTAAGCAACCGATATACGTGTTTACAAAATAAAAGCAGCAGCGGCAGAAACCCTTTACTGTGTCCCACTCAGCAAACAAAAGGTTGAGAAAGTAGTAGTCGCATTGTTAGTGATAAAAAATCCTTCGATGCGAATATGTAAGAATGAACAGAACTATTTATAAGACAAGGATGTTTCTAAGCGACCAAATATGTCTTTACTAAATAAAAGCAGCAGCTACCCTTTACTTTGTCTCATTCAACAAGCAAATAAAAATACATATTTATATTAAAAGAGGTAAGAATTAAAAGGATATAAGGCATATAAGGCAAGGGTCCCATATAGAATAAAAAGCAGCAGGTACCCTTTACTTTGTCTCATTCAACAAACAAAAGGGTTACCGGTAAATGCAGAAGTAGTATTGGCAGTGAAAAAAAACACGTAAATGTAAATATGTAAGAATGAATAGAACTATTTATAAGACAAATGTTTCTAAGCGACCAAATATGTCTTTACTAAATAAAAGGAGCAGTTACCCTTTACTTTGTCTCATTCAACAAGCAAATAAAAATACATATTTACATTAAAAGACAGTAAGAATTAAACGGAAAACTTTATAAGGCATGATTATAAGGGATTAATATAGAATAAAAGCAGCAGCTACCCTTTACTTTGTCTCATTCAACAAACAAAAGGGTTACTTCTAAATGCAGACGTAGTTTTGGCAGAGTTAATATGTAAGAATAAATAGACCAAAATTGTAAGACATTTGTCTATTAAACAACCAATGTGCATGTGTTTACAATAGAAAAGAAGCAGGTACCCTTTACTTTGTCTCCTTCAACAAACAAAATCCTGTGAAGGCAGAAGTAGAATTGGTAGTGATAAAAAAAATAATTCAATGTAAATATGAATAGAACTATTTATAAGACAGGGATGTTTCTAAACAACCAAATATGGGCAGCAGGTACCCTTTGCTTTGTCTGGTTGAACAAACAAAAGGGTTACTTGTAAATGTAGGCGTACTATTGGCAGTGTTAATATGTCAGTATGAATAGACAAAAATTGTAAGACAAGTATGATTCTGTAAAACAACCAATGTGTGCGTATTTACAAAATAAAAGCAGCAGCTACCCTTTACTTTGTCGCATTCAACCAATGAAAGGGTCATCATCACTCACAATAGTAAAAATCACGAACGCAGAACACTCAGATAAATAAACTTACTAAACCGGGACTAAACCAGGACTAGAACAGGAGGAAATCAGGACTAAACCAAGTCTTCATGAGGACTAAACCAAGACCCAACGAGTGAAAGCTGCCAAAACGAAAAGGGTTTATCCAGTTTGTCAAAAATTCTGCATAAAAAAGAATAATATTTATAAGTTTAAATCCAAAAATTGTTCCAACTAGAATTATTTACCGATTAGACCTCCAACATTTTGCCTGTTTTAACAACTCTTATGGTCTATCTTAATATCTGTATCCAAGCAAATTATGTACCAAAAAAGGACTTTAAAATCCACCACATTCTTCCACTTTGAGCTAAAAAACCCACAAATAATTTAAAATAAATCCAAAAAAACAGCTCATTTTAGGACTTAAGTCATTTCTGCAATACAATTCTCCCCGTGTTTTTCAAAATTAAAAAATACCGCAAAAATATACCCCAAAAACCATGCAAAAGTTAGCAGTTTCCACACTACCTTTGATTTTGCGACGGATGACTCCTAACCGGCACTTGAGCGAAACGGAGAACATCCCTCCTTTACAATATTCCCCCTTTCCTCGTCTCCTTTCCCTGTTTCCTTTCCTCGTCTCCTCTCCTCCTCCTCTCCCGTGTCCTTTAGTCCGACATATCCACAGACTGTGCCGAGCGGGCAGAGGAGAGGAGGAGGAGGAGGAAAGGACGGAGGAGGAGGAGGAGAGGAAGAGGAGAGGAGCCTTGCCATTGGTCATGTGATCGGGAGGAGGGGAAATAAGACGTTGGACTGTTACTGCTTAGAGAAAGAAAAGCCTTATTTTTTTATTTGCTTTATTTTTATGTGTTTATTTACCGGCCTGTTTTTCTTTTTTGTCGTTTTTTTTTTACTTTATTTGTATTTTTATGTATTTATTTATTCAACTTTGTATTTATTTATTGAAATTCTTTTACGTATGCATTTATTTTCCTTGTTTATTTTACTTGGCCAGGGTTCCTCGCGCTCGTCTTGTAGCTCGCAGTCGTCTTGGCTCCGGACCAACGCCGCGCTGACACTCGGATGTGCTTTTCAGTGGGCGGATGCTGTAGTGAGCGCTTGACAACCGATGATGGGAAAATGAAGAGTAGTAGCAGTAGTAGGTTTATGAGAGGCTGCAGTGTAATTACAGTGTTTATGCTGCAGTGTGATGTCTTTATGTATGGGGACACTCTGTAGATGCTCCGTCCTCTTTTGGTAAAACTTAATATGTCAAAGTGGCCTTAAAGTTGAACTCCGGCACGTTTGAAGCTAAAGTCCGTTTCTAGAGGAGGTGGAATTCTGTCCGAAGCCAAAAAACGGCACAGATCAGTGTTTCCTCGGTGGAGATCTCACTGTGGCAGTGAGTCTGTCAAGGCAACAAACTAGTGTAGTGATGGGGGCAAGTTCTGAACTTCCACGTAAAACGCCAATTTGCTTCACACTGAAGAAGCTTAACACCACTTTAACCCATCTTACAACAGCCACGAGTCTAACAAACCAAACGCTCTGCCTGGTTCACTCATTAGTGTCTGGAAACGTTAGAAAACAACTTTATAATCACCTCACACTTCCCTCTGCTGATTTCCCACTGCACACATTTATTTACCAGTGAATTATATTTTTGGAAAAACGCTAAAAAATACATTCCCGAACCATTTTCTTTCAAAAACTTTCAGTTTCTCTTCTTCACCATCAGTAGTCAATCCGCACTTGTTGCTTCTGGAGGCTCGAGCCTCTCGCCGCCGCTGGAGTCGACAATCGAGTCTTTTGGGCTTTGGCCTGTGCAGTGGGAAATCAGCAGAGGGAAGTGTAAGGTGCTTATAAAGTTGTTTTCTAACGTTTCCAGACACTAATGAGTGAACCAGGCAGAGCGTTTTGTTTGTTCGACTCGTGGCTGTTGTCAGATGGGTTAAAGTGGAGTTAAGCTTCTTCAGTTTTACGTGGAAGTTCAGAACTTGCCCCCATCACTACACTAGTTTGTTGCCTTGACAGACTCACTGCCACA
Organism: Odontamblyopus lacepedii; assembly: GCA_034769755.1. Lineage (NCBI taxonomy): Eukaryota > Metazoa > Chordata > Actinopteri > Gobiiformes > Gobiidae > Odontamblyopus > Odontamblyopus lacepedii. The sequence goes on along the minus strand of CM068346.1, from coordinate 43,012,534 downwards.
GTGAGATCTCCACCGAGGAAACACTGACCTGTGCCGTTTTTTGGCCTCTGACAGAATTCCACCTCCTCTAGAAACGGACTTTATCTTCAGACGTGCCGGAGTTCAACTTTAAATTTAAACGAGTTAATGCAACACCAGCTTCAAAAGGAGCACATTACCAACATGAAAGAAAGAAGGTTAAAAATTATCCACGGAGATGCAAGTCTGATGCCATTGTGCCAAAGAAACAACTTCTCTATGGAAACAAGCAGGACAACCAGCCAAGTAAGAGTCAGCTCTGTGGAGAAGCAGCCCCGCTCATAATAAGGACACCAGCTAAGTATGTTTTTCAGTGCAAAAAACACAACCAAAATGAAAAACTGCTCCTGTTTAGCTTCTATTTTTGGGGCTAAAATGTTACACCACGTCTCACCGACGTGGTGCCCGCAGCACCCGTGTGCCCTGTGGCGCTGCTCCAGTCGCCCTGGAGACCTCTGCCAAAAACAGAAACGTTTTTGCAGGGAAAATACTGTGGTTTGTGTTTTTGTGACGAGTTTAAAAGCAGATGTTTGTCACACAACAGGGCCTAAAGATCTATATAACCAAGTATATAACATCACATCTGATTCTGAGCTGGTCTGGAACAACTCTTGAAGTAATTTAGTTTTTTTCAACAATTTCAATAGTTTTAAATCCTTTATGACAAATGTTATAAATGATATTGCAATATTGTAATAAAAAAACATAAATGTTACTTATTCTCTAACAGTTTTATATTTTCAGTAGGTGTTACAAATATTTCCGTCTCTAAAATAACCAGTTTCAGATGCTGTGTTCCTTCCTCTGTGATGAGGAACATCAGAGAAACATATTTGAGGCAGATTTCATACAGAACATTTTCATGTACAACAGAAATAAAATAAAGTGTGGAAACGAGCAAAGAGAAGAACTCCCAAACCTCCAGCTGTGACGGAGAATGTTAAAGCCTAAAATATGTAAAAGTACGGCCAGAATCCAGACAAAATGCGGAGGAGGAAAGCCGAATATTTGCACAGGAGATCAGAGGAGCTGGAGACAGAGGAGCCAGTGTGAGGAAAGACAGAAGCAGCAGAGTGAAGGCTTTAAAGACAATATTTTATACAAACTTTTATTTACTCTCCTGTTCCCTCATTAACAAACACATGCAGCCATTAGGCAGTGGAAACGTCCATGTTCGCAGCATCAGAAGTTATAGATGCAAAGTGTAGTGGGCCTGTAGTGGGTTGCGTGTGTATAATTATTTTGTCTCTAGTAACAGAAAAAGATTGACTGACTTCCTGTTCAAAACTCCAGTAATGAGCAGCTCTGTCTTATCCGTAGTGTTCCTGTCCAGCTTGAAGCACAAACTCTGACCATTTTTGACCAAGACGAGAGGATCTGGAGCCGAATCCCATCTCCCTGGTTTCAGAGGGAGTTATTGAGAGGTTAAAACTACTTACACGTAAAAAAAAAAAAAAAAGAATTTCTGCAGAATCAACCATCTGAGCATCACATTCGTGTGTATTTCAGGTCATAAAAGTTACATATTTCATGCTCAGATAAATAGCTGTTTGTGGTTATGAGACAGATCAACGTCCTGCATCCTCCTTATTCCTGAAGTCGTCCTGGGTATTGGTTTGCCGCTCTTGACCGTAAATACATTCTGTATGTTTAAAGCCTCCCAGAGAACATGAGCAGTGAGCATATACAGTACTGCCCGACAAAGACAAAAGACCTGGACTCTCCAGAGTGTGAAACTAAGAAAAATAAGGTAAGGGAGAAGATAATCCTTTATTGTCTCCCTTTATGAGAGAAATTTGTCTTGGGACAGAGGGTCACAGCTTTGACACAAAGACAGGACAACACAGCAACATCAGCACCGCATGAACGTCCGCCACAGAACAGAAATAAATAAGACACCAAGTTAAGTTAAGTGTGACCACGAGTGAAGCACCAACGGGACCTTTAAGGCCGTCTGTACAGGCAGGACCTTTACAGCAGAGTCCTGCACCGCAAACAGCTGCTGAAACAGGCGGGTTTGAACGTTCTGGAGTTTTTCGGGCAGGTTTGTGGGCGGGTGGTGATTCCACACGGGCGGGTCGGGGGGTGTGGTCACAATCCTGCATCCAGAGCTGCAGAGAGACTTTTCCTCTGCCAGATTTGTGATCCAAGAACCCAGAACACAGCGGAAACCTGGACTGAGGACGACACTGTTCCTGCACAGTGACCTGGGTTAGATCCAATTAAGGCTTTTATTTTGCGCTAAACTGACATCGGTTGTTTTTATCGTTGTTCGGTTCGTTGTTTTTATCGTTGTTTCATTGTTATTGTCCTGTTTAGGGCTCAGGTGCAGCAAAATGTTTAGGCCACAAGTTTAACCTCCCAGTGATTCGGCCACTACAAACAGTGGAAAGGGAAAAAAAGTGAGTGTATCGTGTGTTACTAGTTTAAGGTTTAGCGGCGACCGACTTCTGCTGTTTGTTCGTTGCTGTTCGTTGTGACGCACGTCAAAGGAAAACGAAGTGCGTCAGGTCGGGGGTGACGGGGGGGGCGTTAACAGGTCCTGGCGGGTGCAGATTTAACTTTGATGTAATCGCGGGTTTACGGCCGGGTCCGGGTCTCCGAAATGGACCTGTGCAAGACTCTGCTTCACAGTCTTTATCTATTCGTAATTACACACTCCCTCAGCCTTTTACTTTTATTTTTTTAACTGACTTTGAAGTTTTTGTTTTGTCCTGAAGTATAAAAGGCACTAGTTGCTATAATGGAAAAAGAAAAAATACTAGTTGTCAAATTTTGGGAGAACTTTCGGACAAAACAAAAACTTTGAAGTAATTGTTTTCTCAGTTTCACACTGTGGCGAGTTCAGATCTTTTGCCTTTGTCGCACAGTCCGATGAGGATAATTCATGTTATTAAGTTCTTTTTTCCCAATCAAGAGTTTTTTTCTTTTTATACCCGACAGTTTCGACTGCGCACCACAAACTGGGACGAGACTCACACACCCGGGAGTCTGTCAGGTATGAAAACAAACTCTTGGTTGGGAAAAAAAGAACCTAAATGAGCGCTGAACATTTTCGTTTTACTTCATATCAGATTTGAGCAGCATTTTTTTTTCTCACATATTCCATTGAAATGAGGAGGATTCATGTTTTACTGGAAGTGCTGCGACAAAGAAAGTGCAGTTTAGTCAGATTTCGAGGCAAAAGTGGGTGGGTCCAAATCACTTTAATAGCATTTTTTCCCCCAAATAATTTTTTTATGTTTTATTTTTCTTTTTTGTCTTTTCAAACAGCTCTATCCACTCCTGTCGACCCTCACACGCCTCTTCGTAAATGCGACTTCCGCCTTTTTTCTGGACTATTTCAGTTTATTTAGTGACGTTTAGAGGCAAAAGTGGGCGGGGCCAAATAACTTTAACAGCTTTTTTCCCCCCAAAATAACTTTTTTAATGTTTTTATTTTGATTATTTCTCGTTTTTTGTCTTTTCAAACAGCTCTATCCACTCCTGTCGACCCTCACGTGCCTCTTCATACCTGCAACTACTGCTTTTCTGCACTTCAAAACCACCTCTGGACTAAAACTTCCCAAACTCCTTCACATCTTTACCCGATAAAATTTAAAGATCTCCTCCACAGACCGATATGATCCGTCCGAGATCGACCCATGATTCACGCTCTCCTCTCGGCTGTAAAAATAGCTCTTGTAAAAATACCATACATATATATGCGCTCGTCTTCTGCCCGTGGTGGTTTTAATCCGTCTTTTGCTGCCGCTCTGATCAATATTCATGGTTGTTGGCGCCGCTCAGCCTCCTCCGCTCTTTATGCAAATGTAGGGGGCGCCGTAAGGGTGCAGTCACGGGGCGGATTATAGCCCAGCAGTGACGTTTGTGAAAGCACATGTGACAGGTTCGACTTTTAAATTCAATTACATGTTTTATTGAAGTTTTTAATAATTATTCCTCACTTTCCTTATGAATTCCAAACATCCTGATGATCCTAATGACCACGACGAGTTTATCAGCACTTTTTCATCATTTACGGTCGGGCCAAAGACCAAAGCAGAGTTTTGCTTAAAGTTGAACTCCGGCACATTTGAAGCTGAAGTCCGTTTCTAGAGGAGGTGGAATTCTGTCAGAAGCCAAAAAACGGCACAGATCAGTGTTTCCTCGGTGGAGATCTCACTGTGGCAGTGAGTCTGTCAAGGCAACAAACTAGTGCAGTGATGGGGGCAAGTTCTGAACTTCCACGTAAAACACCAATTTGCTTCAGACTGAAGAAGCTTAACACCACTTTAACCCATCTGACAACAGCCACGAGTCTAACAAACCAAACGCTCTGCCTGGTTCACTCATTAGTGTCTGGAAACGTTATATATTATTCGGCCGAATATTGCAAAAAAAAAAAAAACACACATTGGGCTTTCGGTGGAGTGAGTTAAGTGTAAAGCCGAATAGTGACGTGTGACGCAGTGACACTGCTGCATTTTTGGTTCGCTGCGAGTGAATAATTTAAGTTTGGATTTTTATTTCTTACAAGGAAAACTCAGATGGAGATTGAGTGATAATGTGTTTAAAGCAGCTTTGGCTCATTTGTTTACGTTTTACACAAACTAAACTTAAAACCTCACGGCTCATTTGCATAAACTGTAAAGGCTGAAAAAAGCAGCTCTTTCCTTGTGCTGCTGCTTCAGCTTCTGTGGGACTAAAGGACTCGACTCAGTGAATATGAGTGTTCTCTCTGTGACTCAGTGAATATGAGTGTTCTCTGTGACTCAGTGAATATGAGTGTTCTCTCTGTGACTCAGTGAATGTGAGTGTTCTCTCTGTGACTCAGTGAATGTGAGTGTTCTCTCTGTGACTCAGTGAATATGAGTGTTCTCTCTGTGACTCAGTGAATATGAGTGTTCCCTCTGTGACTCAGTGAATATGAGTGTTCTCTCTGTGACTCAGTGAATGAGTGTTCCCTCTGTGACTCACTGAATATGAGTGTTCTCTCTGTGACTCAGTGAATATGAGTGTTCTCTCTGTGACTCAGTGAATATGAGTGTTCTCTCTGTGACTCAGTGAATATGAGTGTTCTCTCTGTGACTCAGTGAATATGAGTGTTCTCTCTGTGACTCAGTGAATATGAGTGTTCTCTCTGACTCAGTGAATATGAGTGTTCTCTCTGTGACTTAGTGAATATGAGTGTTCCCTCTGTGACTCAGTGAATATGAATGTTCTCTCTGTGACTCAGTGAATATGAGTGTTCTCTCTGTGACTCAGTGAATATGAGTGTTCTCTCTGTGACTCAGTGAATATGAGTGTTCTCTCTGTGACAGAGGGTGTTCTGCTGATGCTGAGTCTGTTCTGTGCATACGTCGTGTTTTTATCATCTTTTTCATGCTCTCACTGAAGCACTTTGAGATGTCACTGAAATGCAAAGTGCATTTCAAATAAAATATATTATTATTCTTATTATTGTTAGTATGTCGTGTTGGAGATGGGTCATGTTTAACTGTTCTAAGATTATACGTCCAGACGCTCCACACGGCTCTTTGAGTATTTAAGGCTGCCGACCTCTGGCCTCGCCTAATATGAAGGAAAAACGTACTGTTCCTCACTGGAAAGGCTACTGGAATATTTAAAGCAATATTTAAAAAATTATGAAAACTTAAGATTTGAATATTCTGTTTCAGTATTCGGCCATGCGTTTAATTTTTATTCAGTTTTGGCCACAGTTGTTCATGTCGGTGCGTCCCTGGTCCTGAGCGCTGTCGTCACTGTTGATGATTCAGCGCCTCTAAAGAACGAGTCCAACGCAGGCGACTGATTTCCCGGTGGGGACCAGACTTCACCCTTGAACGTGAAATGAGATTTAAATTCAAGATCAGCGTCCTCAGAAAAACAAACTTTAAACCAATTTGTCCTCCCCTGACTCTGACCTCCGTCCTCCACAGAGCGTCGCCCGAGACTCAAGACTCGCACAGAAAACGGAATGACGACGACGGCGCGTAAAATAAGTGCGGAATATTTCCCTTCAGCTGGTTTAACTGTGGTTTAACTGTGGTTTAAATCTTGTTCAGTCATCGCCACGAGCAACAAACTCAGAGTCCACTCGTCTGAACGCCTCCTGAGAGTTCACACGAATCCACCCACAGAACGACAGAGAGAAGAAGAGAGAGAAGAGAGAAGAGAGAGCACAACATCTGCCCACACAACAGAGAGAGAGAGGGGGAGGAGGAGAGAAGAGAAGAGGGAGAAAGAAGAGAAGGAAAGGAGGAGGACAGAGAGAGCAGAGGGCAGAACACAACATCTGCCCACACACCAGAGAGAGAGAGAGAGGGAGGGAGGAGGAGGAGAGGAAGAAGAGAGGAGAGGAGAGAAGAAGAGAAGGAAAGGAGGAGGACAGAGAGAGGAGGGAGAGAGAGGGAGGAGGAGGAGAGAGAGAAGTGGAGAGGGAGAAAGACAGGAAGAAAAGAGGGAGAGGAGGAGAGGAGGGAGGGAGGAGTAAAGAGAGAAGGAGGGAAGGAAAGGAGGGCGGAGGAGAGGAGGGAAGAGAAGTGAGAGAAGGAGAAAGAGAGAGAAGAGAGGAGGAAAGAGGAGGGGGAGATGGAGAAAGCCAGGAAGGAGGGGGGAGGAGAGAGGGGAAGGAGGGAGGAGAGGAGGGAGGAGAAAAGAGCGACGGGAAGAGAAGAGAGCGAAGGAGGGAAGGAAAGGAGGGGGGAGGAGAGGAGGGAGGAGAAGAGAGAGAAGGAGGGAGGAGTAGAGAGAGGAGGGAAGGAAAGGAGGAGAGGAGGGAGAAGAGAGAGGAAAGAGGGGAAGGAGGGAGAAGAGAGAGAAGGAGAGAGGGGAAGGAGGGAGGAGGAGAGGAGGAGGAGAGACCAACAGAAAAGGAAAGTGTGAGGAGAGGGAGAGATAGATAGAGTGAGATGGAAAGGAAAAGGGGAGTGAGACAGAGAGAGAAGAGAAGGAGGGAGAGAGAGAAGAGAGAGGAAGAGAAGGAGAGTGATATTGAGAAAGGAAGAGAAGGGAAGGAGAGACAGAGGGTGGCAGCAAAGGAAAGGAAGAGAGAGATGGAGAGAAAGAGTAGGAACAGAGGAAGAAAAGAAGGAGAGGGAGGAACAGAGAGATTGAGAGATAAGTAGAGAATGAAAGGAGGGAGAGAAAGAAAGAAATGGAAAGAGCAGATGCAAAAGGGAGAGAGAAGGCAAGAGAATGAGGGAGGAAAAGAGAAACGGAAATAAGGAGAAAAAAGAAGAAGAGTTGACCATCCAAACAAAGCTAAAAACGTCACCGTGGAGACCAAGTTTCCTGCTCCGTACTAGAAAAGCTACACAGTCCAGCTTTAAAAACACTGCCCCAAAACTGCCCTAAAACTGCCCTAAAACTGCTCCAAAACTGCCCTAAAACTGCTCCAAAACTGCCCTAAAACTGCCCCAAAACTGCCCTAAAACTGCTCCAAAACTGCCCCAAAACTGCTCCAAAACTGCTCGCAAACTGCTCCAAAACTGCCCTAAAACTGCCCCAAAACTGCCATAAAACTACTCCAAAACTGCCATAAAACTGCTCCAAAACTGCCCTAAAACTGCTCCAAAACTGCCCTAAAACCGCCCCAAAACTGCCCCAAAACTGCTCCAAAACTGCCCCAAAACTGCCCTAAAACTACCCTAAAACTGCCCCAAAACTGCCCCCAAAACTGCCCTAAAACTACTCCAAAACTGCCCCAAAAACTGCCCCCAAACTGCTCCAAAACTGCTCTAGAACTGCCCCCAAACTGCCCCAAAACTGTTCCAAAACTGCCCCCAAACTGCTCCGAAACTGCCCCCAAAACTGCCCCCAAACTGCTTCAAAACTGCCCTAAAACTGCCCCGTAAAGTCCTTCTAAGGCGTCAGGGGCTGCGGGATGTTGCCAGGTTGGGCTCCGGATCGTTCCTGATTAGCGCTGGTTGTTTCGTTGTTATTTATTCCAGTCTTTATGCAGAACAGGCCGAGTGCTCCATCATCTCTGCCCCGTGTTCACCTCCAGGACATTTCCATTCATCATCCGACGCAACAAAAACACCACAGATACGGAATAATGCAGAAGGTTTAGGGAGAAGGACGAGGGAACGAGAGGAAACTGTGCAGAAAAACCGGAACCGGAGTTAATTTTGGGTCAGATTTGATAGTTTTTGGTGGGGATAAAGTGGATCTGGGGTTCTGTTATACTCGGGGTGACGTGGGCGGAGCTTCATCGTCCAAACATTTCTGCTGATGTGAGATGAAAAAAATAAGAAATATGAAATAGCCTAAAACTTAAATGTCAAACCGGAGCGACTGGAAATGGAGAAAACAACCGGCACAGGTCATAAACCAGGACTAAACCAGGACTGAAACAGGACTGAACCAGGATTGAACCAGGACTGAACCAGGACTAAACCAGGACATAACCAGGACTGAACCAGGACTAAACCAGGACTAAAGCAGGTCTAAACTAGGACTGAACCAAAACTGAACCAGGACTAAACCAGGACTGAACCAGGTCTAAACCAGGACTAAAGCAGGTCTAAAGCAGGACTGAACCAGAACTGAACCAGGACTAAACCAGGACTGAACCAGGACTAAAGCAGGTCTAAACTAAATGTAAACCAGGTCCTGATTCAGTCCTGGTTTAGTCCTGGTTTAGACGTGGTTCAGTCCTGGTTTAGACCTGTTTTAGTCCTGGTTTAGACCTGTTTTAGTCCTGGTTTAGACCTGTTTTATTCCTGGTTTAGACCTGTTTTAGTCCTGGTTTAGACCTGTTTTAGTCCTGGCTTAGTCCTGGTTCAGTCTTAAAGGACTTAGAGGGCCGAGAGGGAAGGAAAGGATGGGCAGACAGAGAAAGAGCAGAAAGGATTAAAAAACACAAAAACAATGTGGAATATTCTGGGTAAAGCACGTCCATCTCCATGGAGACAAACAGACGGCAGGTCGTCCTCACAGAAAGCTTCTTATTGCACCTTTGACTATTGTAAACTCCAGTCTGGCACAAGTTTTTCTAAAGTCTTAAAGTCGACGTTTCCCACAGAAAACAGCAGGTTTCACTGGTACAAATTGTCCGTCTGGACTTTTGATCAAATAAAAAGTGAATTTGAATCACTTTTATTCTCAGTTTTCTCTCACAGCTGCTTCATAATCTTCACTTCTCTGTAAGATTCTGATTTTCATAAACGTGACTCAGGTTTTCCCACAAATGAGGCAAACATGTTCAAATCAAATGAAACTTTTACGGAAAACAACTGTAATCCTCATTTATTCTTAATTACAAAAACACTGGACTTGACGGACAGACTGTTCGTAATAATTTGGTGCTTTCGTTTTCCAATTATTTGCCAGTTTGGGTGTTTAAATCCGGCTGGTTTAAAAAACACTGCCCTAAAACTGCTCCGAAACTGCCCTAAAACTGCTCCGAAACTGCCCTAAAACTGCTCCAAAACTGCTCTAGAACTGCCCCCAAACTGCTCCAAAACTGCTCTAGAACTGCCCACAAACTGCCCCCAAACTGCTCCAAAACTGCTCTAGAACTGCCCACAAACTGCCCCCAAACTGCTCCAAAACTGCTCTAGAACTGCCCACAAACTGCCCCCAAACTGCTCCAAAACTGCTCTAGAACTGCCCCCAAACTGCTCTAGAACTGCCCCCAAAACTGCTCCAAAACTGCTCCAAAACTGCTCTAGAACTGCCCACAAACTGCCCCCAAACTGCTCCAAAACTGCTCTAGAACTGCCCACAAACTGCCCCCAAACTGCTCCAAAACTGCTCTAGAACTGCCCCCAAACTGCTCCAAAACTGCTCTAGAACTGCCCCCAAACTGCTCCAAAACTGCTCTAGAACTGCCCCCAAACTGCTCTAGAACTGCCCCAAAACTGCTCCAAAACTGCTCCAAAACTGCTCCAAAACTGCTCTAGAACTGCCCACAAACTGCCCCCAAACTGCTCCAAAACTGCTCTAGAACTGCCCACAAACTGCCCCCAAACTGCTCCAAAACTGCTCTAGAACTGCCCACAAACTGCCCCCAAACTGCTCCAAAACTGCTCTAGAACTGCCCCCAAACTGCCCCCAAACTGCTCCAAAACTGCTCTAGAACTGCTCTAGAACTGCCCCCAAACTGCCCCCAAACTGCTCCAAAACTGCTCTAGAACTGCCCCCAAACTGCCCCCAAACTGCTCCAAAACTGCTCTAGAACTGCCCCCAAACTGCTCCAAAACTGCTCTAGAACTGCCCACAAACTGCTCCAAAACTGCTCTAGAACTGCCCCCAAACTGCTCCAAAACTGCTCTAGAACTGCCCCCAAACTGCTCTAGAACTGCCCCGAAACTGCTCCAAAACTGCCCTAAAACTGCTAAAAGATTTCAGCATCAAAATGAGTCTCGCGTGTGGCTCTTTCTGCGTTCTGATCGGAGAATCTCTGTTCGATTTGAACATGTTTACTTTATTTGGGGACGTAGGTCACGTTTATGGAATTTAAAGCGAGTTCGCCCAGAGTTTGCCCAGAGTTTGCCCAGAGTTTGCCCAGAGTTTGCCCAGAGTTTGCCCAGAGTTCGCCCAGAGTTTGCCCAGAGTTCGCCCAGAGTTCGCCCAGAGTTCGCCCGGACACATTAGCATATTTTAAAATACAACAAACTCTTCTCGTGCAGAGACAAAGTGAATAATGCAGAAGAATATGACGGCGTTTAAGCACAAAAGTGTCTGAAACTGAACAGGACACGAATGGGCAGTTTGTGTGGCTAAACTAGTTCAAAGGTCCTGGTAAATGTGCATTATTATTATTTTGGAGAAAACAGCCAGACCATTAACTCCTGAAGACATGAGGGCAATTTTAGTACATTTCTCCTCGCCTGAATTTTTTTCTTAATTTTGCTTTTCAATCTCCCCCTTTTACCCCTAATGAAGTGTTCTACCTCCTTTTGTTCAGTCCAACCTGTTATTTCACAATCTGCTGCTGTAGTTGTGTCATGAGGCTGTGAGAAAAGCTACAGGACCAGAAATAGAGATGAAAAAAAAAAAACTGAAAATAAAAATCCCACTCTTTTATACAAAACCCACAGCAAACATGTAGAAACAACTTTTTGGACGTAAAAAATGCTTAATTTAGGGCCTTAGCTACAAAAATGCAAAATCTCAAGTCTGTGAGTAAATTAAAAATCTCCTTATTGCCCTAAAAACAAAAAAAGTGCAGTGGCTCCATGACTTTCCTGGTCCAGTCCTGGAAACAGCTCCTGTCAGGTCCAGGGCCAGAGCCACAGCACTTCTGCATTTCCAGGGTGGAAATTACATTTGGATTTGTTCATTTGGACTGAAATAAACCTTTAAATAAAAATAGAAAGAGATGCACAATTACACACACCAAGATGTGTCATTTTCCATGTGTGTGAGAATTAACTCCACTTCGAGCGTCTTTTTCCCTCGTTATAAACACACACAGTCAGAGGAGTCGACCATCTTGACTCACTTCACTCTTTGGCAAAGTTTGGCTCGATCAAAATGGACGGAGCGCATGAGTTTGGGGAAAACAAAGTTCCTATTGGACACTCGTTTTGCTCACGTCATCACACAGCGTGAGTGTGACGTAGGATAAAGAGGCAGAAATGTACGGAAACCTCTATGTCTGCACTTTCAGAGGGGAAAAGGAAGTTTCTGCCTTGAATTGTCGATCTCGACTGATCTAAAGGTAAAAGGAGCTGACATCACGAGGTGGAACAGAGCATTTTGAACTTTAGAGGTGTAAACAGTTTTGTTTCATTCACACGTTTACACTGCAAAATACTAAATCTAGTCAGGCTAAAATGACTTGAATTAAGAAAGTTTTAACCGTGATTTGAGTAAATTTCACTTGACAAGTGAAATTATCTGCCAGGGGAACAAGAGGTTTTGTATTTAAAATATGAAAATACATCTTACTACAACAACTTTTTGCACCTAAAATAAGAAATAAAATCAAATGTTGCTTGAATTAAGAAAAAAACACTCGTTCTACTGGCAGATCATGTGACTTGTCAAGTTAAATCGACTCAAATAAAGTAAAATGTTCTTAATTTAAGTCATTTTAAGTTACCTAGAGATTGTTTTCCCCGTGTGCAGGTTTACAGCAGAGGAGAAGAAAAGAATTGCGTTTCTTAACTTAACTATTATTACTTCATTGCACTGAATGGCAGAACTAAGGACAGGAGACTTTCTTGGGACTGAAGTTTCGTCCATGGAGCCATTTTTTTTAAGCTCCAATGAGCTTTAAACAGCCAAATGGAAACTGAAAGTGATTTCTCTGTTGTTGCTGTTACTGAGCAGAGTTTACATGGACTGAGAAACTGTATTTACGGAGAGAAAGGTTCAGTTCACCTGTGGCTCAGCTCAGAGTCAGTGAGGACTGTGTGTGGTTTCATTCTTAGCTCATTTTTTTTTTTTTTTTACCATTGTTGACGTGATTTTCTCGTTTTAAATCTCAGGCACACGTAAAATATTTCACAGAGATGAAGACTTCTACATTCATGATTAAGACGGAGCAGCTCTTTCACATTTTACATGAGTTTTTGAGCTTTTTACAGAAGAAAATGTCGTTACTCGCCCCCGACGCTCGTATAACGCTGTTAACTGAGTCTCGGCGTGTTCTGTTCCAACTTGTGATGTCACGAAGTGGTCGTTTTTTTTCCAGTTAACAGCTCATTTCGCTGAGTAGAGGCTGAAAATTCCACCGCTGAAATCCTCCAAATGATTCCGGTGAAGGGCTGGCACTGTTGCCGTCCAGAGAATTGTCATTTATCTTACGCAATACTTCCCTTTTTCATTCAGCAACTTTGTATTGTGGAAGGCTAACTGTTACTGATGGCTCCAGTGTCATTCTTTTTTTTTTTTTTGAAGTTCCAAAAATGTGGCTAACAATATTTTCACAAAATATGGGGGTTTAAATATGCATGTGTAAAAATAAAAGCTGCCATGCACTGTCCTGTACTGTCAGGGACTTTTGAAAGAACCATCTCCTGGCTGGTCCCAATTGTGCAGGTCTTAAAAGCAGGAAAGGAAAACTCTGAACCTTTTAACTGTTATGTCAAAAACTGGGAAATTAAATTAGTATATTTTTATGGGGCTTAGAAGGACTGGTCCTACTAGAAAAATAATAATTAAACAAGGTTGAATAAAGCAAAGTACAATATTTGATGAGGGAACAATGTTACAACAGGGTTAAAGCAAAAAAAAAAAACCTCTAAATGTGCAGAGTTTGTGTGTTAAACGTGTGTGAATGAAACAAAACGCGACGTTATAACAGAGCAGAAAACAGAGGAACGTCGGCCGTTTAAAATACGACTAATTTCACCAAAACAAACATTAAACTGTGGCCCGAATTGTCCTTTATGAAGAGTTCTGGCCGGTACTGTGCCTGTTTAAATGTATTTGCCTTTTTGATGTTTGGGACGGACTCTGAGGCAACGCGGAGCAACAGCGCCCACTGCTGCCCCAATCCCACAATGCACCTCTGCTCTGCCTCCACTGCCACAAGCCAAGAACCACAGACAGAACTATTTCTGCTTCTGTTATGTAAGGGAAGTGACAGTGGGGAGGGAGGTCTGAGGAAAGACGTGGAGAACGCTTCAGTTATGTATAACGTACAGACAGGTGGACCAATTCACACACAGGAGAAAAAAACAAGGAATAAGAAGAGCGCAGATATGAAATGTGTACATAATAAAATATTCAAACGGCTGCACCAAACCCCCGTGTCAGTTCAGATGCATTTTAATCAATCTGTCAAATGTTATTTATCGAGCATTTTTCAGACAAAAAATGCGACACAAAGCACATTTCCCACGTTTCCTTCCATCCCCACAAAGCTCAGATAAACGGGGCAGTCGAGAGATTTTCATCTGTTACTAACTTAGACCAGACGTCCTGTTTTACCCGGGACAGTCCCAGATGTTAGTCCTGTGTCCCCCTGTCCCTGCAGATTTATCCAAAACCAGCGATTTGTCCCAGTTTATACAAGAAATGTCCCAGTGTCTCTATTTTGGATCAATTTGATCTAAACCAGGACTAAACCAGGACTATATCAGGTCTATATCAGGTCTAAACCAGGTCTAAACCAGGACTAAACCAGGACTATATCAGGTCTATATCAGGTCTAAACCAGGTCTAAACCAGGACTAAACCAGGACTATATCAGGTCTATTTCAGGTCTAAACTAGGACTAAACCAGGACTATATCAGGTCTAAACCAGGACTAAACTAGGACTAAACCAGGAATATATCAGGACTAAACTAGGACTAAACCAGGACTATATCAGGTCTAAACCAGGACTGAACTAGGACTAAACCAGGTCTAAACCAGGTGTAAACTAGGACTAAACCAGGACTAAACCAGGACTATTTCAGGTCTAAACCAGGACTGAACTAGGACTAAACCAGGTCTAAACCAGGTGTAAACTAGGACTAAACCAGGACTAAACCAGGACTATTTCAGGTCTAAACCAGGACTAAACCAGGACTAAACCAGGACTATTTCAGGTCTAAACCAGGGCTAAACTAGGACTAAACTAGGACTATATCAGGTCGGTCTAAACCAGGACTAAACCAGGGCTAAACCAGGACTATTTCAGGTCTAAACCAGGACTAAACCAGGACTAAACCAGGACTATTTCAGGTCTAAACCAGGGCTAAACTAGGACTAAACCAGGACTATATCAGGTCTAAACTAGGACTAAACCAGGTCTAAACTAGGGCTAAACCAGGACTATTTCAGTTCTAAACCTGACGAGCATAAATTGCATTTGTTTAGCCTAAAAACAGAAGACGTCGCTTCTGTTGTTTCGTCTCAGATTTGACACTGAGCCACACGTGAGTCGAGAATGGACAGTGCTACACGCTTTTTTCCCCACTTTTATTCAGACCAGACATCCCGACCTCAGTGTGCCCCAGTTTTTAATGAACAAACTACAAAGTTGGGCTCCTTATCCCAGTAGTGACAAATTTAGGCGTGAAAATGGACTGTGGTTTTACGCTTGATTCTCAAATTGATTCTGTGGTGAAGCAGAGACAACGGGGCCAAAGTGAAACCCATTTTATCTCGTCACAACTTTGAAATTTTAATCCGTGCTTTTATTAAAGCCTCTCGTTTAGATTATTGTAATTCACTTTACACGGTTCTCAGCAAAACGTCACTTTTCCCGCTTACAGCTCGTGCAGAACGCAGCCGCTCCCCTTTTATCCAGATCAGGTCAATTCGAACTTTAACATTTACAAACTTGATTTCTAATAATCTGACCACAATTGCGCAGCTTACGAGAAAACATTTTTGTTTCCGTCCGTCTTTTCCGCTCGTGCGCAGCGGCTGTTTGTCTGTCCTGAGAAAACGCGTCTTATTTTGAAGGAGGTTTTGCATTTGTTTGTTTTGACATGACTTCATTATCTCACTCTGAGGCAGTGAACGTCGAGGATCAAAAACTTTAGTTTGAAAAGGTAAAACTCTTCGATAAAGGCATCGATCTCCCCGACCTGTTTTCTCTGGAAGAGGCGGACTGACAGATGCAGCAGCTCCATCACCACTGTACCCCGGACATGACGTCATCTCACTGTAGGCGACTTTTAACCTGTGCAAACTTGATTTCTTATCATTTGACCACAATTGCGCAGTATAGAATGGTGTGATATAGGAATGAGTGCAGATACCACCATTTTAAACAAGATTTTTAGTTTCTTGTTTCTTCTTTTCCACAGATGGCAAAACTCAGAGACGGAGCAAAGTTTCTGAGATTTTGTGGCCACACCGGCTCATCAAAGTCAGGAGCTCAGCAGGACCTGGTCAGGACTTGGATGGAGACACTGGGAATTCCAGGTGCCACAGGGAGGCGCCAGGGGCAAAAATGTTGTGTCCTTAGGCAAGACACAGCACCCACATTGTCCAGTATGAAAGTGGTGTGTGTGAGTGTTGGTGGTGGTCGGAGGGGCTGATGGTGCAGATTGGAGCCTCACTTCCGTCAGTCTGCCCCAGGGCAGCTGTAGCTACAACAGTAGTTTACACCACCGGGTCTGGAGTGAATGAATAAAGCTGTAAAGTGTCTTTGAGTGTCCTGAAAAGCGCTATATAAAACTGATGCATTATTATTATTATTATTATTATTATTATTATTATTATTATTATTATTATTATTATTATTATTATTATTATTATTATTATTTTTATTATTATTATTATTAGATAAAATCCCAAGGTCACTTGTATTAACTGTTTTCGTTGTGTTTAGACACTTTGGTGGTTTAAATGTTGATTTCAGTCACTCGTATCACTGCAATTATTATCACTGCCTATGGGTTTGGTAGTATTACTGCAGTACTTTAATGGGTTTGGTAGTATTACTGCAGTACTTTAATGGGTTTGGTAGTATTACTGCAGTACTTTAATGGGTTTGGTAGTATTACTGCAGTACTTTAATGGGTTTGGTAGTATTACTGCAGTACTTTAATGGGTTTGGTAGTATTACTGCAGTACTTTACTGGGTTTGGTAGTGTTACTGCAGTACTTTAATGGGTTTGGTAGTATTACTGCAGTACTTTAATGGGTTTGGTAGTATTACTGCAGTACTTTAATGGGTTTGGTAGTATTACTGCAGTACTTTAATGGGTTTGGTAGTATTACTGCAGTACTTTAATGGGTTTGGTAGTATTACTGCAGTACTTTAATGGGTTTGGTAGTATTACTGCAGTACTTTAATGGGTTTGGTAGTATTACTGCAGTACTTTAATGGGTTTGGTAGTATTACTGCAGTACTTTAATGGGTTTGGTAGTATTACTGCAGTACTTTACTGGGTTTGGTAGTGTTACTGCAGTACTTTAATGGGTTTGGTAGTATTACTGCAGTACTTTAATGGGTTTGGTAGTATTACTGCAGTACTTTAATGGGTTTGGTAGTATTACTGCAGTACTTTAATGGGTTTGGTAGTATTACTGCAGTACTTTAATGGGTTTGGTAGTATTACTGCAGTACTTTAATGGGTTTGGTAGTATTACTGCAGTACTTTAATGGGTTTGGTAGTATTACTGCAGTACTTTAATGGGTTTGGTAGTATTACTGCAGTACTTTAATGGGTTTGGTAGTATTACTGCAGTACTTTACTGGGTTTGGTAGTATTACTGCAGTACTTTAATGGGTTTGGTAGTATTACTGCAGTACTTTACTGGGTTTGGTAGTATTACTGCAGTACTTTCATGGGTTTGGTAGTATTACTGCAGTACTTTAATGGGTTTGGTAGTATTACTGCAGTACTTTAATGGGTTTGGTAGTATTACTGCAGTACTTTACTGGGTTTGGTAGTATTACTGCAGTACTTTAATGGGTTTGGTAGTATTACTGCAGTACTTTAATGGGTTTGGTAGTGTTACTGCAGTACTTTAATGGGTTTGGTAGGATTACTGCAGTACTTTAATGGGTTTGGTAGTATTACTGCAGTACTTTAATGGGTTTGGTAGTATTACTGCAGTACTTTAATGGGTTTGGTAGTATTACTGCAGTACTTTAATGGGTTTGGTAGTGTTACTGCAGTACTTTAATGGGTTTGGTAGTATTACTGCAGTACTTTAATGGGTTTGGTAGTATTACTGCAGTACTTTAATGGGTTTGGTAGTATTACTGCAGTACTTTAATGGGTTTGGTAGTGTTACTGCAGTACTTTAATGGGTTTGGTAGTGTTACTGCAGTACTTTAATGGGTTTGGTAGTATTACTGCAGTACTTTAATGGGTTTGGTAGTATTACTGCAGTACTTTAATGGGTTTGGTAGTATTACTGCAGTACTTTAATGGGTTTGGTAGTGTTACTGCAGTACTTTAATGGGTTTGGTAGTGTTACTGCAGTACTTTAATGGGTTTGGTAGTATTACTGCAGTACTTTCATGGGTTTGGGAGTATTACTGCAGTACTTTAATGGGTTTGGTAGTGTTACTGCAGTACTTTAATGGGTTTGGTAGTGTTACTGCAGTACTTTCATGGGTTTGGTAGTATTACTGCAGTACTTTACTGGGTTTGGTAGTATTACTGCAGTACTTTACTGGGTTTGGTAGTATTACTGCAGTACTTTAATGGGTTTGGTAGTATTACTGCAGTACTTTAATGGGTTTGGTAGTGTTACTGCAGTACTTTAATGGGTTTGGTAGTATTACTGCAGTACTTTAATGGGTTTGGTAGTATTACTGCAGTACTTTAATGGGTTTGGTAGTATTACTGCAGTACTTTAATGGGTTTGGTAGTGTTACTGCAGTACTTTAATGGGTTTGGTAGTGTTACTGCAGTACTTTAATGGGTTTGGTAGTATTACTGCAGTACTTTAATGGGTTTGGTAGTGTTACTGCAGTACTTTAATGGGTTTGGTAGTGTTACTGCAGTACTTTAATGGGTTTGGTAGTATTACTGCAGTACTTTCATGGGTTTGGGAGTCGGTGTCGCCCATAACTAACGTGCCAAAATGATCGACGATCACGCGACACCAACGCTTTCACTTCACTAATGAAATATACTATTTATACCGTTTCCTTGCTTGAGGCTGTGTATTTGAAGACTTATTTTGGAGCATCAGCAGAAGCAACAACAGGTTTTGGGTTAGAGTTCATGTTTTTCTCCGAGTCGGACACACGAAACGTAACAAAGCAGTTGAAGCTCGGACTGGACGTCATATCCCAGATCCGAGTCGGAAGGATAATCAAACGCAGCATCAGACCATCAGGGAGACGGAGAATTTTAAACTGTGTGGTTATTATTAATTATTCTTTTACTTCACATGATCTGTATTAAGAGATGATCCTGTGGTATTGATTTCTCCACACATGCTGTACTAAGGAAATGGACTTTGATTCTTTTGAACTCGCTAAACTGGGAATGATGCTAGCAGTTTTGACGTCCGTGTTTACTTTTGTGTTACCTAAATGTACATGAATCAATACTCTTGTCTGAAATGTACAAATAAATAGAGGCGTCTCTGGTGGTGTTGAGAGAGAGATCAGAGACACGTCTCATAGAATCAAATGTAAGCGCCTATACCTCTTGGAAATAAAAGTCCGGTGTTTGAACACGTCAGGCCTTCTGATTTATTGTTTCAAGGGTCCTCAACCGGAGAAACTCACAACTGTTATTCCATTTTTTTAAGGGAGACTGACCTGATTAAAAGAATTTAGCTTCAGTCAAAGTCTAGAATATTCTGTAATACTGTGGCCCACACTCCAGCATAGGAGGTGGTGTAAATGCACCCGAAAGTTTATTTGCCACACGCCATAAAACAACATTAAGAATAAGTGTAGTTGTGTGCACATGACGGCTGATTTGAGTTACTTTCAGATGCTTATTTTCTGTTTAGCTGCTTGAACAGAGTCCTCCTTTTGATCAATTTTGTTGGGTAAAGATACTTGAAGTTGTAAGTTTGAAGTTGTAAGTTTGAAGTTGTAAGTTTGGCCGCACAGACCTGCTTCTCTCTGTGGCTGAAACACTCTTTACAACGTGAATTCAATGCATAATTTCCTTTGTATTTTGCGCCGCTTCTTTAGCCGTATTATGTTGCCGGGGCACACTCGTGTAGTTTTTGTTTTCTCATAATGATGTTGTGTAAAAGTCATTTGCAGCAGCAGTGGAGCAGAGCCAGAGCAAAACACAAGAGAAAGACTCACTGCAGATGGGAATACTGCAGAAATAACAAAACACTGTACTCACTTGTACTATATATACTGGTATGTGATGGGTTTTTGTTAAAGAGGGGGTGTTACACTTCTGCGGGGCACTGAACTGCTAACACATGGCATATATAGACCACCAGGTTGCCTTTTACTGTTTTGGAAATGTTATATTCGCTAAAAAATGCACAGGGGGAAGGCGAAAACAGGATTTTTATGGAGCATGGAGTATGAATCATTGTAAACCAGGTGTGGGCAATCCTATTTTTCCATGGGGCCACATGATAAACAGAAAATATCGTGGAGGCTCGACCAAAACGCTTTCAATTCTGCGTAATATTAATGGTATTTGATGATAAAATGCAGTAAATCACGTGGTTCTGACGCACTGGAAAAACCGTTTATGTTGAGAGAGTTTATGTTATGACTCAGCAATGACAAAACAAAAAATCTAATTTAAAAGAAAACATCTCTAAACTAAAAGTAATGCAGCTTTGGCCCCATGCATGAAGTAAAAATATAAAATGTGTTTATTTTGTAACACCAAATGAGCTTAAATGGGCCGGTTAGAGTCAGCCAAATGTCCAGGTTTGCTCTAAATACAACTCTGAGTGCATTAAAGGTGCTTTATTAAACAGAATTGACTCTTGTGAGCTTTAAACTGTGTTATATCATAATTTCCTCATCAAAAACATATCCGGAGTTGTGTTTCGTTTCATTCACACATGTTTGAGTGATCTGCTATTATTAGTCTGTCTATACCACATGTGTCAAACATGCGGCCCGGGGGCCAGATCCGGCCCTCCAAGACCTTTAATCTGGCCCTCGCCTGATTTTTCTATTAAAATACTTAAAATTTTCTGATTTTTCTGTTAATTTTCTGCACCGTTTAGCATAGCAGCGTCTCCGGCGTTTCTGTATGTTGCGACTCCCACCAGAGCAGCACAAATGAAGACTTTCCTCTTTCCAAACGCTCTTAAAGGACGATCGTTTTGACTGTCGACCGTGACCCTCATCAGCAAAATGTCAAAACATGAGAAAAGCAGATGCTGAGTTCAGGATTTCCCAAGAAAAATAGTCTAATT
The DNA here is from genome assembly GCA_034769755.1 of Odontamblyopus lacepedii. NCBI lineage: Eukaryota > Metazoa > Chordata > Actinopteri > Gobiiformes > Gobiidae > Odontamblyopus > Odontamblyopus lacepedii. The sequence goes on along the minus strand of CM068346.1, from coordinate 42,991,812 downwards.
CTTATTTGTTGACAGAGGTGAATGGGAAATCTGTGCTCAGTGTGTTTGGAACAAGTGGCGTTGCTCGAGGAAAATAATCTTAAACACCACTACGAGACACGGAGAAAAATACAATAACTTGAAGAGAGAACTGAGTTTTCTGATCCGGCCCTTTTGGGATCAAAGTAGGTTGCATACGGCCCCCGGACCAAAGTGAGTTTGACACCCCTGGTCTATGTCTTCAAAGCTACGGAAGCTCGGAGGGTTCACAACAAATATAAACGGCGCGACTCAACAAAAAGCCACGACAGAAGCGGCCGCGGGACTCTATTTTCGGACGGACCAAGCGAGGAGGATCAAGCGGGAAGTGAACGACCGTCATAAATCATTTCCCGCTTGATTCTCCTCGTTGGTCCGTCGGAAAATCGAGTCCCGCGGCCGCTTCTGTTGTGGCTTTTTGTTGTGCTGCGGTGTTTGTATTGGTTGTGAGCCCCGCCGGCTTCAGTACAAAGCTCATGTTTAATAAATTTCACTTTCGTTTTTGATGCTCTGACTCTTCCCTCCCTTTGCTCTCCATGCTAAGTCACTCCCCCATCAGAGCGATACCACAACACAATCCGGTTTGTGAAGTTGTAGTGTGTCGTTTTGCATCATGTTTTTGTACACTTATGGAGATTGCCGTGTTGGAGTATAGATAATATACAGAATCTTACAGCGAACCACAAGAAAGGTTCGAGTAGGGCCTGGGAGAGATCTCTAGATTACGCAAACATGTAGGAATAACATCTAAACCCTCTTCAGGCGTGTTTTAGACGGGGGAACAACATTATAACACGGTAGAAAGCTCCAAAAGTCATATTGTATCGCTCAAGATCATTCTAAAGCTATTCAGGAAATAAAATAAAAAATATACTTTATTAACAATATCTCTCAATAGATAAAACTATAATATACAAATAAATGTAAAAACAAAAAAACAAAAACAAAAAAAAAACGCAAAAACTCTAAAACCCTGTCCAGGGGTTAAAATATTTACTATTTACAAAGTTGAATAAATTATTCCATTCGATAGTTTTTGACTATGTCACATTTTCAAAGTCATTGTTCAGTTTCTTGATGGTTCTCGATCCTCTAAGACTTAATCCTGCTGATTTGGTGAGACTGAGTGACAGTTTGACTCTGAGCCAGTGTAGGACAGTACTGTAATCTTGGTCCTTTTTCCTTGAAACTTTAATTGATAATTCGCTAATGAAACGTTCCGCTTCCCTTCCGTTCCCTCCATAGGGGGTGAAGACTAAAGGCGTGAAGGAACCATGTTCAATCTGAATGACGCGTTGGTTATATTGCCGTTTCTTTTCGTTCTCGTTAGTGGTGAATGTTGTTTCTAGTTTCTGGTTCAGGCTCTTAGCAAATGGGTTGAACACCCTTACATCAAAAAATGCTCGTTGCCCCCTTATCCAGAAGTCTCTTGCGCAGACATCTAACCTGGCTTCATCTGATGAGTTGGCGCTACTGTGCAAAGCTTCGCCGGTTTAACGTTTCAAGTTGTGGCTCGATTTGAACATCGTGATGTACATCGTTGAGTAAATCTGCAAAAAGATCTCTTACTTCATCGTGGCGTCTGTGTATAAAACCGCCTTTCACACATGACATGGCGTGGTCGACATCAAAACGTTTACCACAGGCGCACGTTGTCGGTAGGTACTTTGGAGTCCAGCGGTATCTAAAGCAAAGGGCATCATAGAATTCTTCATAGCTATTCAGGAAAGGATCATTTCTGACTTTTTTAATATCGATACCTGCTCAAATGAGTGTCTAGTTTTAGTACTATCTTAAATATCGATTAGCGTCTACTTTTCCGGTACTTTTATCACAAAGATATGAACCACCAGATGCATTTTGACACTTAAAATGCAAACTCCACCACTATAGTCTTAACTTGAAGCTCATTTTTACAACATTCGGCTGTGACGTGAACACGACTGCTCTGAAACCGCAGATTATTTCTGAGTATTTGAGTCTAACCTTGAGGTGTTTGTGTACAGAGGAGGTGTGGACGGTGCTTTGAAATGTCTGAAGGCTGCGGCAGCATCTTAAGCACGGTAAAGGTCACACCGCTGCTGTGTTTGGGCGACTTTGACTGATCTTGGTCTCCGAGTGGTGCACTACGGGGTGGAATATTTGAAACACAATCACCGCTGTGTTATTCCACCAGGGGGCAGCCGAGGAGCAAGTGAAGCTGTATTTAATCATGTTATAATGGTTTTTCTCCTCATTATCTCGCTCTGAGCCGCAGTTAAAGTGATTCGTGCATGTTTCAGTATCTTCTGTTGAATATAAGTATAAATCCAGACAGGTTTTTATACAGATCGACATCAGTCTGGTCCCCAAACCCTCCGTCATGTCTCAAGCCAGAACCACATATTTGTCCAGTCCAATCAGATCCAATCAGATTTCCTCAGATCAGGGGTGGTCACACTTTTTCAGCCTGTGAACTACTAATAAAATGACAAGTTCAAATGATCCATCTACCATCCATCCATCTTCTCCCGCTTAATCCGGCTGGGTCGCGGGGGCAGCATGCTGCCCAATACTCATAGCACCTGACCCCCCCTATGAACCCCTCTGCAGGTGGTGAGCCCACAGGAGGGTGGTTAGTTCATATGATGTTAGTTTTGGGTTGATGGGGGAAACCGGAGCCCGGAGGAAACCCATCCAGACACGGGGAGGAACATGCAAACTCCACACAGAAAGGCCCGGGCGACCCGGGGATCGAACCCGCAACCTTCTTGCTGTGAGGCCTGAGTGTTGCCACTCAGCCACCGTGCCGCCTGATCCATCTACTACAAAAATGCAAATCATTTATTTATTCATAAATATACTGAGAATCAGTGGTGGTGGAACGGTTCTTGGACTTAATGATCGTCATGTGGGAAAAGTCTGACTCACATAAATACGTTTTTATAGATCAGAATCAGAAAGGTTTTACTGCCATACGAGTGAAACGTAGACAAACACTCAACATGCAACTCATAAAATAGAATAAATAAAGTAGAAAACAATAAACTATAATATAACACAAAAATGTACAAATCGAATTTACAGATTTATCTCCATTTTATCTTATAAATGTTAATTTAAGCTTAAAATAAGCTAAACAGACCTCACTGCACTGAAAAAGTCTGTGCCCTTTTTTGGACCGTCACCCACAGTTTGAGAAGCATTCTTTAGGAGAACTTCTCCTGGCACTTTACACAAAACTGTGAAGAAAGTAGGACGGCTTTTGAAACCTGTTTTTTTCAAGTTCCACTGGAGTCACTTTCTCTTTTTGGTTTTGCCGCGGGACTTACCTCTGCACATTTACCAAACACGAATCTGTGACAAATACAGATGCATTTGTGCGTTTTTATTAGGCAAACTTCCACCACATGTAGTGTGCTGTACACCTGCTCTGTGCTGTACACCTGCTCTGTGCTGTACACCTGCTCTGTGCTGTACACCTGCTGTGTGCTGTAGTCCTGCTCTGTGCTGTACACCTGCTCTGTGCTGTAGACCTGCTCTGTGCTGTACACCTGCTCTGTGCTGTACTCCTGCTCTGTGCTGTACACCTGCTCTGTGCTGTAGTCCTGCTCTGTGCTGTACACCTGCTCTGTGCTGTTCACCTGCTCTGTGCTGTTCACCTGCTCTGTGCTGTACACCTGCTCTGTGCTGTACACCTGCTCTGTGCTGTAGTCCTGCTCTGTGCTGTACACCTGCTCTGTGCTGTTCACCTGCTCTGTGCTGTTCACCTGCTCTGTGCTGTACACCTGCTCTGTGCTGTAGACCTGCTCTGTGCTGTACACCTGCTCTGTGCTGTACACCTGCTCTGTGCTGTAGTCCTGCTCTGTGCTGTACACCTGCTCTGTGCTGTAGACCTGCTCTGTGCTGTACACCTGCTCTGTGCTGTACTCCTGCTCTGTGCTGTACACCTGCTCTGTGCTGTAGTCCTGCTCTGTGCTGTACACCTGCTCTGTGCTGTTCACCTGCTCTGTGCTGTTCACCTGCTCTGTGCTGTACACCTGCTCTGTGCTGTAGACCTGCTCTGTGTGGTACACCTGCTCTGTGCTGTAGACCTGCTCTGTGCTGTACACCTGCTCTGTGCTGTACACCTGCTCTGTGCTGTAGTCCTGCTCTGTGCTGTACACCTGCTCTGTGCTGTAGACCTGCTCTGTGCTGTACACCTGCTCTGTGCTGTACACCTGCTCTGTGCTGTAGACCTGCTCTGTGCTGTACACCTGCTCTGTGCTGTTCACCTGCTCTGTGCTGTACACCTGCTCTGTGCTGTAGTCCTGCTCTGTGCTGTACACCTGCTCTGTGCTGTAGACCTGCTCTGTGCTGTACACCTGCTCTGTGCTGTACACCTGCTCTGTGCTGTAGTCCTGCTCTGTGCTGTACACCTGCTCTGTGCTGTAGACCTGCTCTGTGCTGTACACCTGCTCTGTGCTGTACACCTGCTCTGTGCTGTAGACCTGCTCTGTGCTGTACACCTGCTCTGTGCTGTACACCTGCTCTGTGCTGTAGACCTGCTCTGTGCTGTACACCTGCTCTGTGCTGTTCACCTGCTCTGTGCTGTTCACCTGCTCTGTGCTGTACACCTGCTCTGTGCTGTAGTCCTGCTCTGTGCTGTAGACCTGCTCTGTGCTGTAGACCTGCTCTGTGCTGTACACCTGCTCTGTGCTGTACACCTGCTCTGTGCTGTAGACCTGCTCTGTGCTGTACACCTGCTCTGTGCTGTTCACCTGCTCTGTGCTGTACACCTGCTCTGTGCTGTAGTCCTGCTCTGTGCTGTACACCTGCTCTGTGCTGTAGACCTGCTCTGTGCTGTACACCTGCTCTGTGCTGTAGACCTGCTATGTGCTGTAGACCTGCTCTGTGCTGTACACCTGCTCTGTGCTGTACACCTGCTCTGTGCTGTAGACCTGCTCTGTGCTGTTCACCTGCTCTGTGCTGTACACCTGCTCTGTGCTGTAGTCCTGCTCTGTGCTGTACACCTGCTCTGTGCTGTAGACCTGCTCTGTGCTGTACACCTGCTCTGTGCTGTACACCTGCTCTGTGCTGTTCACCTGCTCTGTGCTGTTCACCTGCTCTGTGCTGTACACCTGCTCTGTGCTGTACACCTGCTCTGTGCTGTACACCTGCTCTGTGCTGGACACCTGCTCTGTGCTGCACACCTGCTCTGTGCTGTACACCTGCTCTGTGCTGGACACCTGCTCTGTGCTGGACACCTGCTCTGTGCTGTAGACCTGCTCTGTGCTGTACACCTGCTCTGTGCTGTACTCCTGCTCTGTGCTGTACACCTGCCCTGTGCTGTACACCTGCTCTGTGCTGTTCACCTGCTCTGTGCTGTACACCTGCTCTGTGCTGTACACCTGCTCTGTGCTGTAGACCAGCTCTGTGCTGTACACCTGCTCTGTGCTGTACACCTGCTCTGTGCTGTAGACCAGCTCTGTGCTGTACACCTGCTCTGTGCTGTTCACCTGCTCTGTGCTGTACACCTGCTCTGTGCTGTACACCTGCTCTGTGCTGTACTCCTGCTCTGTGCTGTACACCTGCTCTGTGCTGTACACCTGCTCTGTGCTGTTCACCTGCTCTGTGCTGTAGACCAGCTCTGTGCTGTACACCTGCTCTGTGCTGTACACCTGCTCTGTGCTGTACACCTGCTCTGTGCTGTAGACCTGCTCTGTGCTGTACACCTGCTCTGTGCTGTAGACCAGCTCTGTGCTGTACACCTGCTCTGTGCTGTAGACCAGCTCTGTGCTGTAGACCTGCACTGTGCTGTACACCTGCTCTGTGCTGTACACCTGCTCTGTGCTGTTCACCTGCTCTGTGCTGTTCACCTGCTCTGTGCTGTACACCTGCTCTGTGCTGTACACCTGCTCTGTGCTGTACACCTGCTCTGTGCTGGACACCTGCTCTGTGCTGTACACCTGCTCTGTGCTGTACACCTGCTCTGTGCTGTACACCTGCTCTGTGCTGGACACCTGCTCTGTGCTGTAGACCTGCTCTGTGCTGTACACCTGCTCTGTGCTGTACTCCTGCTCTGTGCTGTACACCTGCCCTGTGCTGTACACCTGCTCTGTGCTGTTCACCTGCTCTGTGCTGTACACCTGCTCTGTGCTGTACACCTGCTCTGTGCTGTAGACCAGCTCTGTGCTGTACACCTGCTCTGTGCTGTACACCTGCTCTGTGCTGTTCACCTGCTCTGTGCTGTACACCTGCTCTGTGCTGTACACCTGCTCTGTGCTGTAGACCAGCTCTGTGCTGTACACCTGCTCTGTGCTGTACACCTGCTCTGTGCTGTACACCTGCTCTGTGCTGTAGACCAGCTCTGTGCTGTACACCTGCTCTGTGCTGTACACCTGCTCTGTGCTGTACACCTGCTCTGTGCTGTACACCTGCTCTGTGCTGTTCACCTGCTCTGTGCTGTTCACCTGCTCTGTGCTGTACACCTGCTCTGTGCTGTACACCTGCTCTGTGCTGGACACCTGCTCTGTGCTGTACACCTGCTCTGTGCTGTACACCTGCTCTGTGCTGGACACCTGCTCTGTGCTGTAGACCTGCTCTGTGCTGTACACCTGCTCTGTGCTGTACTCCTGCTCTGTGCTGTACACCTGCTCTGTGCTGTACACCTGCTCTGTGCTGTACACCTGCTCTGTGCTGTACACCTGCTCTGTGCTGTAGACCAGCTCTGTGCTGTACACCTGCTCTGTGCTGTTCACCTGCTCTGTGCTGTACACCTGCTCTGTGCTGTACACCTGCTCTGTGCTGTACTCCTGCTCTGTGCTGTACACCTGCTCTGTGCTGTACACCTGCTCTGTGCTGTTCACCTGCTCTGTGCTGTACACCTGCTCTGTGCTGTACACCTGCTCTGTGCTGTAGACCAGCTCTGTGCTGTACACCTGCTCTGTGCTGTACACCTGCTCTGTGCTGTAGACCAGCTCTGTGCTGTACACCTGCTCTGTGCTGTTCACCTGCTCCGTGCTGTACACCTGCTCTGTGCTGTACACCTGCTCTGTGCTGTACACCTGCTCTGTGCTGTACACCTGCTCTGTGCTGTTCACCTGCTCTGTGCTGTTCACCTGCTCTGTGCTGTACACCTGCTCTGTGCTGTACACCTGCTCTGTGCTGGACACCTGCTCTGTGCTGTACACCTGCTCTGTGCTGTACACCTTCTCTGTGCTTTACACCTGCTCTGTGCTGTAGACCTGCTCTGTGCTGTAGACCTTCTCTGTGCTTTACACCCGCTCTGTGCTGTACACCTGCTCTGTGCTGTACACCTGCTCTGTGCTGTACACCTGCTCTGTGCTGTACACCTGCTCTGTGCTGTACACCTTCTCTGTGCTTTACACCTGCTCTGTGCTGTAGACCTGCTCTGTGCTGTAGACCTTCTCTGTGCTTTACACCCGCTCTGTGCTGTACACCTGCTCTGTGCTGTACACCTGCTCTGTGCTGTACACCTGCTCTGTGCTGTAGACCAGCTCTGTGCTGTACACCTGCTCTGTGCTGTACACCTGTTCTGTGCTGTACACCTGCTCTGTGCTGTAGACCAGCTCTGTGCTGTACACCTGCTCTGTGCTGTACACCTGCTCTGTGCTGTAGACCTGCTCTGTGCTGTACACCTGCTCTGTGCTGTAGACCAGCTCTGTGCTGTACACCTGCTCTGTACCAACACTGTAGCATAAATTCAGATTTGTTTTGTGGTGAAGAGCAGCTTTTTACAGTTGAGACTGGTCAAACTGGCCAAAGTGAAACCCATTTTATCTTGTCTTTGATTACTTCTTGTTTAGATTATTGTAATTCACTCTACACGGGTCTCAGTAAAACCTCACTTTTCCACTTGCAGCAAAAACAGAACGCAGCCGCTTGCCTTTTAACTGGATCATGTGAATTTGCCCACATTTCCCCCGTCCTTCAGGCACTTTACTGGCTCCTGTGCACTTTTGCACATTTTGCATTGATAAAATTTGCTTTTAAACGCCTCCATGGTCTGGTCCTTCAGTATCTGTCTGACCTGCTCGTACCTCACACCCCCTCTCGTGCTCTCAGGTCCACAGATCCGGCTCTCCTCTGTGTCCCAAAGACCAGGAGAAAACAGAGAGGGGATCGGGCATTTGAGGTGGCTGCTCTGAGCCTGTAGAATCGGCTCCTGTCGCACATGAGGCCGACCAACTCACCGCCTGTTTTTAAGTTAAAAACTCACTTTTTCTCCTTGGCTTTAACAGAGTTTGAGGTTGACTTTTTACCAGAATTTGTTTTATATTATACAGTTGTGCTCATAAGTTTCCATCCTCTGGCAGAATTGATGATTTCTTGGTCCAGAAGCTGCACATGGGACGGACTTGGATATTCAACATGATAATGATCCAAACACAAAGTGGAGCTGTCACTGGCTCCAGCAGAATAAAGTGAAGGTTCTGGAGTGTTCGTCTCTTCTGACCTCAGTATCACTGAGCCTCTGGGCAGATTCAAGCTGCAGTTCAGACAAGAGCCCAAGAATTTACAGGAACTGGAGCCTTTTGCCCAGAAGAATGAGCAGCTTTACCATCAGAGAAAATAACACATCCACAACTATCACAGAAGACTCCAGCTTCACTGGGTCATTAGTGTAGTTTCTGTTTCATTATGATTTAAAAAGAGGAAACACAGGAGTTTGATAATAAACGGCTTCACCCAAACACTAACCATGAGTGAAAGAAAAGTTTTTGTGTTTTCATTCATATTCTCTGAAAGATGGACAAGGGTCTGTGAACTCGAGCACAACTGTATTTGACCTGTGCCTGTCACTGTATTTGTCACACACTGTTATCTGTTTGTGTGCAGCACTTTGGTCGACTATATTGTTTTTAACGCGCTCTAGAAATAATCTTGAGTTGTGTTGAGTTGAGTAGATTAGTTTTTGCTTCTGTACCTGTCGACCGTCGAGCGAATAAATCCTAACGCTGCGAGTTCAGACGGTTTCCACCAAGTGAAACCGGCTGAGAAATGAGACAAAGCTTTTGGCACGTTTCATCATAACCTTGAGTATCGTCACTCCTCCTCTAAAGATAAGCTCAGGTCTCTCCTCTTACTTTTAATCCTCGCTGATTTAAAGGTGCATTGTGCAACTTTTCTGGTGGAGGGTGCGTCGAGTCTTTTTCTCTGTGTAAATGTCTCACAGTACGGTGTTAAACCTGTCTATTTTAATGTAGAATGGCTGTTTTTCTAGGTATTTTTGAGCGATAAACCCGCCTGTAACTGAATAAACGTGAGGTAGAGCCGTTTAACGTCACACAACGGCATCTACATACAAACAAATAGGTGACGGACTTCCAAAAAGTGACACGTTGCAGCTTTAAACACACTTTACCCTTCCCTCGCTCATCCGTCACACGCAGAGGAGGACGGGGTTGAACCGGAGACCTTTGCATTAGCGGGCGTCAGCACTGTTCTCTTTGCCGAATCGATATGAAAGTGAAAGCTCCGTCAGAACCTTAAGTGCGTCTCTTCATCACAATCAGGAGGATGAACTCTGGGCCACACCTTTCCATCGACCCGGCGTTTTATTCCCTCGTCCGTCTCCTCCAAAACTCTCCTCAACTGTTCGAAGGGGGAAGAGTTAAAGTGACTCACAGTCAGAATGTTCGTTTTTCTGGGTATTTTTGAGCCATAAAACCTCCCGTAACTGAATAAATGAGTTAATTTAACATTTTTTTGGAAATGTTAATGAAGTAACACTGGACCAAAGTTCCTGTTTAACCCCGAAATCAAGAGTTATATTCATGTTTTGAGAGTAAACGGATAACACTTTGTAGGGTTATCCTGATTTAGCGAAACAACACACGGAGGTGGTTTATTTTTACACTTTATTTTAGTTAATTTAAGGTGAAATTCTGAACAAAACTGGTTCAAACTGGTCTTTTCTCGTGTGAGTTTGAAGTGGTGGGAGGAGCCAAATTAACACTAGGATAAGTTGAATTAACACTAAGGGAAGTTGAATTAACACTAGAAGTTGACTTAACACTAGGATAAGTTGAATTAACACTAAGGGAAGTTGAATTAACACTAGAAGTTGACTTAACACTTGGGGAAGTTGAATTAACACTAAGGGAAGTTGAATTAACACTAGAAGTTGACTTAACACTTGGGGAAGTTGAATTAACATTAAAGGAAGTTGAATTAACACTAAGGGAAGTTGAATTGACACTAAGGGAAGTTGAATTAACACTAAAGTTGAATTGACACTAAGTGAAGTTGATTTAACACTAGGGGAAGTCAAATTAACACTAAGTGAAGTTGAATTAACACTAGGGGAAGTTGAATTAACACTAGGGGAAGTTGAATTAACACTAAAGGAAGTTGAATTAACACTAGGGGAAGCAAAATTAACACTAAGTGAAGTTGAATTAACACTAGGGGAAGTTGAATTAACACTAAGAGAAGTCAAATTAACACTAAGTGAAGTTGAATTAACACTAGGGGAAGTAAAATTAACACTAAGTGAAGTTGAATTAACACTAGGGGAAGTTGAATTAACACTAAGTGAAGTTGAATTAACACTAAGGGAAGTTGAATTAACACTAAGGGAAGTTGAATTAACACTAAGGGAAGTTGAATTGACACTAAGGGAAGTTGAATCAACACTAAGGGAAGTTGAATTAACACTAAGGGAAGTTGAATTGACACTAAGGGAAGTTGAATTAACACTAGAGGAAGTCAAATTAACACTAAGTGAAGTTGAATTAACACTCGGGGAAGTTGAATTAACACTAAGTGAAGTGGAATTAACACTAGGGGAAGTTGAATTAACACTAAGGGAAGTCAAATTAACACTAAGTGAAGTTGAATTAACACTAAGGGAAGTTGAATTAACACTAAGGGAAGTTGAATTAACACTAAGGGAAGTTGAATTGACACTAAGGGAAGTTGAATCAACACTAAGGGAAGTTGAATTAACACTAAGTGAAGTTGAATTAACACTCGGGGAAGTTGAATTAACACTAAGTGAAGTGGAATTAACACTAGGGGAAGTTGAATTAACACTAAGTGAAGTTGAATTAACACTAAGTGAAGTTGAATTAACACTAGGGGAAGTCAAATTAACACTAAGGGAAGTTGAATTAACTTCAGCCATATCAACTCTGGCAAACAACCCCAACTCAAACCCACACTTAACTTTCAAATAGTTAAAATAACACTTTTTGGGTTCAAAAACAAAATGAGAAATATTTTACCCTGAAATGTTAACCCTCCAGTTTTTGCTGTGTAACGTAGAGCTGAATAATGTAAGACTGCTGAACATTTCAGACGGATCAACGACACATCCACAGAAACAAGCAGGTGACGGACCCCTAACCAAAAAGTTCCACAGTGCACAGATTTTTCTAAATGTAAACCTGGGAATTAGGGGTCGCGAACTGAAGCTCAAAGATCCCAGTAATAGATCTGGAGAAGCCGATACCGACTCCGATACCTGCTACATGTAACAGCCCAGTCTGATTTACACAGGATCAGGTTAGGAGAGGCATTCAACTGCACGTCTCAGTTGGAGTTTGTTAAATTGGGACATTTTGCTTTCTTTTAGTGAGTACAGACACGTCTTTTTGCCGTGCGATCGACAAAAGGAGCGATGTAAACTGTGAGGAGAAGCACGAGGGCTACAGCAGAGGAAGGAAAAGGCTCCACTTTGTTTCTCTCCAAACGGTAAAAGAAAAATCAAGCTCTGGTCAACTGGACACAAGTTTTTGATTGAAGAAGCCGCTCGGATGTGCCGCAAAACTTAATTCAAAAACTTTTGTCCGGTCGACAGAATTGAATTTTTCTTTCGCTTTGGATCCTATCTGACAACCAGGGGATCGCACAAACAGGAAACGTTCATCTCTCTAAACTGACCTAACCTGCTCGAAGCTCCGCCTTTCCTCTCCTCTCCCACAGTCTCGCACTTTGTCTCTCATTTTATAAATAATCTGCAGATGAAAGTCTATTTAAATGTGCAAAAGTCGTGTTGAAGCCCTTTTAAAAGCCGTGATGCGAGTTGAGCTGGTGTTGGCGCGTGGGCTGGAGGCTCTGGTGTGCGTCGGCTTTGACAGGTTTGGGGGCAAAGACGGTTTAGATTGGGTTGTTCAGTGCACTCTGAGCACTCGGTGTGAAAGTGGTGAGTGTTACTGCGGGCGAAAAACAGAACGAGCTCATTTTATACAGTTTGCAGTGCTCCACAGTTATTCCTCATTCACCTTTTGCTTTCAGAGCGTCCTAATTAGAATCAGAATCAGTTTTATTGCCATCGTTAGGAAAGAAAATCACAAATTAGGAACTTGCTTCAGCGTAACATTAAACAATGGATAATAATAACTATGAAACTACAAAAAATAAGAGCACACATTAAAATAAAACATGTCAGCTTTGATATCCGGTTATTCATGATCAGTTTATCCCTTGAAGACCTGAGGGCAATTTTAGTACATTTCTCCTCGCCTGAATTTTTTTCTTAATTTTGCTTTTAAAACTGCCCCTTTTACCCCTAATGAAGTGTTCTACCTCCTTTTGTTCAGTCCAACCTGTTATTTCACAATCTGCTGCTGTAGTTGTGTCATGAGGCTGTGAGAAAAGCTACAGGACCAGAAATACACATGAAAAACGGAACATAAAATTCACGCTCTTTCATACAAAACCCACAGCAAACATGTAGAAACAATTTTTTGGACATAAAAAATGCTTAATTTAGGGCCTTAGTTACAAAAATGCAAAATGTCAAGTCTGTAAGTAAATTAAAAATCTCCTTATTGCCCTAAAAACAAAAAAAGTGCAGTGGCTCCATGACTTTCCTGGTCCAGTCCTGGAAACAGCTCCTGTCAGGTCCAGGGCCAGAGCCACAGCACTTCTGCATTTCCAGGGTGGAAATTACATTTGGAGTTGGACATTTGGACTGAAATAACACTTTTAAATAAAAATAGCAAATTATGCGCAATTACGCAGACCAAGATTTGAGGAAAAACTGAACTTAGAGCGGCTTTTTCAGTTGTTCTGAACACAGTCGCTCAGAGCATCGACCATCTTGACTCACTTCACTCTTTGGCAATGTTTAGGCTGATCAAAATGGACGGAGCGCATGTGCATAAGTGCATTTTCACAACTGTCAGACTACAACAACAAAACATTTGCAATAAAAAAGGCTAACATGCTTAAAAAATCACTCAGTTTCAATTTGCCACAGATTGTTGTGTCACAGGTAGATTTTATTTAGGTTTAAGTGTATAAATCATTACCCAGACTCGTTTTGAGCATTTTAATACAACTGCATGTTTATATTATCATACCAGTACGTGCTGTGATAACACTACACCCAAGCAGACACGCAAATTAATGCAAAATAATGTGTTTTCTAAAAAAAAGAGTGATTACTATTCAGTTCTAAAGCACGTTTCACCAAAGCAAAGGTACTCGAGGTCAAGTTTAAAGACCGACTTTAAAGGCGCTCTAGAGGGGCCGCCTCCTCTTTGTTTCCATGGAGATGTTAATGCTCGGCTTGAAATGCATCGCAGTATGGTCTTAAACCTATCTCTCTCCATGGTGCTGAAGCCCATACGGCTCCCCTCCCAGACTTCTCTCACTCCCACGGTTCCCAGTTAAGTACATAAGCAGGCCTGTGTGCCATAACCGTATAAAATGTCTCCTTTTAGGTGATGTAATGCTGCAGTTTTCAGTGTCGTGTGTGTTCAGACCAAATCTCCTCCCTCTCCTCTCCTCTCTGCCTCTGAGGGGTCGGCTCATGCATTTGGGGAGCCAGACGTAAGTGATGATAGAAGAGGGAGTGCGCTGTGTCCACCAGGGGGCGCCAGACATAAGTGATGATAGAAGGGGGAGTTTGTTATGGTCCCCGGGGGGGGGATAGAGAGCACCAGACAGCCATCCATCACAGGTTACATCTGCGAGGGACTCCACCAGAGAACAACATATGGGTCTGTGCGGAGCTCTTAAAGTCAAACTAACTCCAGCCTCAAGTCTTTTCAGTGACTGATAGTGATGCTTTATAGACAGACCTTTCTGCAAATAAGAAGAAAAGGAAAGGAAATACTTTTCTTTTGTTAAAAAGTATAACATCAAAAATAAACAATTGCATAATTCAGTTAAACTGGTCAGGAAAATTAATTTCTGATATTTGTGAATTCACAAACTCCTGGCCCAGTTCCCACTGTTGTGCTCCGCAGGTAACCAGCAGTTCAGCCCAATCACAGAGCAGCACTGTGGTTTGGGAGGAGCCAAAGGTGAAGCACATAAAGAGGTATTTTAGCGAGATTCGTGAGTTCACAAACTCACAAGAATCTTAGCGTGCACATGTTGTAAGGAAAATAAAGTGGGTGGAGCAATCACGTCATGACGCTGAGGTTTGAGCGGAAGCCAAAGACAATGTGCCCGAACGAACCAAAACAAACATGGCGACGTTGACAGGCCTACTGAAGCGCCAAAACAGATAATTTTGTTTGTGAAAAATGTGCAGAAGGGAAACACTAGGGTTGGGCGATATCCAAATTTTGATCGTGTTAAACCGTCTCAGCTTTTCCCGGGGTTTACGGTATTACTGTGATTAATGAAGAATTATTTCGTAGCTGCACCTAAACCCTTTAGAAACAGTCGCAGCTTTATATTTGAAGATGAGGCACAAGTTCTGATCAAACCAAACTTTGCAGCGCGTTCGATCGCATCAGCATCAGCGCACGAGCTGTTTTTATCAGCGCTAATACTGTATGCAAATTAGCTCTATGCAAATGAGCCATGCGCTTTGAAGTTTGGTTTGTTTAAAACATAAACAAATGTGCCAAAGCTGCATTAAACACATTATTACTCAAAGTCTAGAATGAGTGGAGGAAATGTAGAGCAGTGAAGAGGACCAATCACAGCCCTTATGTCTGCGTCGTTTTGAGGCGTCGTTAGAAAGTTCGGGAGGTGCAGGTCGGACGCTGTGCGTAGGAGCCGCACGTCCACACAAACACGTTTGGATCAGAACCATAAATTGGGCTTTACCGTCTCCTCCGTGAAAGTCTGACTTCGCCCTCAGGAACTTTCTCCTCTTCAGCCTCGTCCCCTCTCGACTCTCGGCTTCAGTAAAACGTCTCCATCACAAACTTTTGGGCTCAGCGTCACACACGAAGCGTCAGTCGGGTTTTTTTCTTCCTCGCTGCGTGTGGATGGAAATCTCCGAGCGGAACCACGTTTGAAGAGGAGAGAGAGCGGAGGGAGAAAGTCCTGCTGTGGTTTTAGCTCCTGATGCTGATTTTTTTTTTTTTTAATGACAGTCATGAAACTGAGACCACTGCTACTTTCTGATACCGCATTACCGCTCAACCCTAGTAAGCACTTTGTACATTTGTGGACAGGAACGATATCTCTGCTTTTCTCTCAACTGAGACTAAAACAGGACATGAACAGGACTAAAACATACCTAAACCAGGATTAAATCAGATCTAAACCTGGACAAAAGCAGGACTAAAATTGATCTATATGAGAAAACTAAATAGGAACTAAACTAAATGAGGAGCTAAAACATCTTTTATTTCCAAAAACACAATTTTACGGACATAGGCAGGTGTGAAATACAACTGAAAACGATCACATCTTGAGTAAAGAACAGGGAATGAAAAATCTAAGTGAAATCATCTGTAAATGTATACCCATGTCTCGTTTACCCGCCCACCCCTTCTCGCTCCTCGCCCACACCCCCCCAAAGACCCACCAAATCTCCCCGGGATCTTTCCAGACACACAGCGTTGCATCTGATACCAGCAGAGGGCTCCTGTTTCAGCCCTGATCCAATCACAGAGCATGATGTATGAGTCTGTCTGGAGCGAGTGCGCCGGAGCACCGCAGAGACGCTCACAACAATGCAGGAGATATAAGGCCCGACACACAGTTCGGAGGAGAAATAGAAGCTGCTTTAGTCACAATGGATCTTAAAGGGTAAAGACGATGGTTTTCAGTCTGGAAATTTTGTACGTGTCCAGCCAGAACCACACACGCAACCAGAACACGCTTTTATGATGCGTTGGTATGGTTAACTTACACTTAAAGGGACAGTTGTGAATTTTTGACATAGTTCCTCATTTCCTGGTGATCCAGACGTGTTGGAGACGTGTGGAGACTCTTTTTTTAAATATTCCATCCAGTCCTTGTGTACAAGTCTAATGGCCCCATCTGTGGAAAAGCACGACTTATAATAAGACTATTACCATTTTTATCATTATTAAAAGTGTGTTTGTTTTAAGTTAACATGACGTTGTGACTCATTTGTGGCGTCTACTGCAGGTCCAAAATAGTTTTAGCTCTTAGTCACAGATCGTAAGTTAAAGGAAGTGGAAATAATTTGTCAGTTTTATTTACTTGAAGGTTTTTGTTTAATCAATAAAACTCCAACGGATAAGACAAGGTCGGTCAGGCACAACATTTCCTCATACACTTCCAAATGAACTGACTTCAGATGCACCGTGTGACCTTTTTTGTGTCCGTTGCCTGCTTGTTTCTATGGACATGTCATTGGCTTTGCTTAGAATGTTCCACAGTGTGACATTAAACAGCTCTACTTTACATTTATTTAATTACAGGTGGTTTTATAGCTGAAAAATACCTAGATATTCTGACTGTGAGCGGGGTCGCCTCCCCACAGACCTGACCTGTAATTTGGCTCGGTTTGGTTTCCATGAAGATCGAAAGGTTTAATGCCGCACTGTGAAACATTAGCAAAGCAGGTGACGTTACACAATGACGGGACAGTTGTGAGTTTTGGACATAGTTCCTCATTTCCTGGTGATCCAGAGTGTTGGAGACGTGTGGAGACACTTGTTTCTTTTCTCTTCCTCCAGTCCTTGTATTTGCAGAGGTGCTGGTGCTGGGCTAGTGCAGGTCAATGGCCACAGTCGTCCTGCCACTAAAAACAGCCTGACCCACTCCACAGACCCAAGGAAACTATACACTATTATCACAACGGCAGGAAGTGCAGCGATGTTGAGTCGTGCAGCTTCTGGTCGATGCTTTTCTACGGCAAAATCCCTGTGGAAAAGTGTGTCGTATTTTTGAGCAGCTTCATAAATCTGCCCCAACACCAAATCTTCATCCAACAAAGTCGACAAAGAACAGATTCTGTCCATGAAGAATTTACCCACAAGGATCAAGGGAAGAAAGACGGAAACTTAAAGGAAACGACGATGAGCATCAGTGAAACGACTGAGCAACACTAACGTTCTGGTCCTGAAGGAAACAGAAGGAACTCGTTCACTCAGACTGATTCTACAATTAACATTAAAAATCGATTTTGTGATGTCGATATCAGCACAGACTGAGAGATTCGTGCAGTTTAAAGCTACAGATATTCACAGGTTAAATGTCGACCATTTAAACTGCACAAATCTCTCAGTCTGTGCTCATATTAATTTTAATTCTAGTATAACGCAAGGTTAGTTTTACTTCTAAAATGATTCTGTGACACAGACGTTCACATGGACAGTCTGGAGTTCTAATAGTTTTGCCTAATGTTGTTTCCTCATCACAAACACACCTGGAGTTGTGTTTTGTTTCATTCACACGTTTTAACTCAAAAACACTCAGTTCCACCTTGTGATGCCAAGTGGTGATACAAGAAGTTCTTCACTGTGTTTTTTAACTTTTTCGGTACAATAATTTCATTCATTTCAGCCCTGGAATTGCCGATCTCTACTGAATAAAAGCTAAAAGGAGCTGTTCACTTGAAAACCACCACTTCATGACATCACAAGGTGGGACAGAGCCAAAGCAAATAATTTCTGTACTAAGTTTCCTTATTTTAAACAGTAAAAAAGGCAGAGAAATTAAATACTATATATCTCTGTCATTTTTCTTTTGGAGCTCTGTGTTGACGCTGGAGGCAGAACTTTCTCCCGTAAACACAAAGGATTGTCTCACTTCAGTTACTTTATCTGCTGGTGGGAAAAAATAATAAAAATAAATGATAAATATAGCCACAAGCGGCGGTGATCGGCCCTCACGTGCACCTACACCGCACCCCACAAACTCCGTGCCCTACAAACGACGTGCACACAAACCCTAATAACCATAAACCCCAACCACACTTTTCATCTGCTTTACAGTGTGTTATATTCAGGCCGAGATCACGTATTAGTGATTCAAATTTCTCAGGCCAACACATCCTCCTTCAGAAAAAATTACATAGTGCACCTTTAAATGATTTTTGAGGAGTCAAAAAAAAAAGGAGTCACTGTTTTTTTTGGTGTCATTCGTATTCCCTAATGTATTTTTGCCTCGTTAGGGGGCGCTGACGAGCCATTTTATTTATTTATTGAAAATGGAAATAGCCAAAAGTTAGAGAAGCGGAGACTTTAACACGTGGCCAAATTTCGTGAGTTTTCGCCATTGTTCAGTGGGTGAAAAATGGGTGAGTGCGTTAGGAGAAGGAGAAGGAAAGGAGAAAGGAGAAGGAGAAGGAGAAGGAGAAGGAGAAGGAGAAGAAGGAGAAGGAGAAGGAGAAGGAGAAGGAGAAGGAGAAGGAGAAGGAGAAGGAGGAGGAGGAGGAGGAGGAGAAGGAGAAGGAGAAGGAGAAGGAGAAGGAGAAGGAGGAGGAGGAGGAGGAGGAGGAGGAGGAGGAGGAGGAGGAGAAGGAGAAGGAGAAGGAGAAGGAGAAGGAGAAGGAGAAGGAGAAGAAGAAGAAGAAGAAGAAGAAGAAGAAGAAGAAGAAGAAGAAGATATGAGAACAATGTTCCGCTTTTTTTTTGCTGACAAACTATACATTTTCGGAAACCTCTGGCGTGTTGCTACGTCATGGCGAGGGTCCCTGGTTTAGTTCCCGCCCCCTATGAGCATCGCTATGTGATACTAATAGGAATTACACATACGATTTGAAGAAATAGAAGCTCATCTGTGCCAAGAACCTTCCCAACTACAGTGTATCCAGTCAAGTCAAGCCTTAAGTCCTAAAAGCAGAGACTCAAGTTTGACTCGAGTCCAAGTCCCGACCTCTGCTCACTCAGGTTCAGATCGAAAGGCATAAATCGCCGTCACGCCGATGTCCTCAAGGATACGTCGTTTTACTTCTTACTTATATGGAAAAATGAAGTTATTTTCTTCCATCGTAAAGCTAACCACCCGAGCCTTTCCCTCTCATTTCACTCTTAGCTCGGTCACGCTCTGCTCGCTCCGGAATGGGACCGGGACCAATCGCCCTCATGATGTAACAGTGAAATATACAGAGCCAATCATGGGCAGGGTCAAAGGTCACATGTGTTAGAACAGTCGCAATTTCCCCGTTCCCTCCACCGCGTCCCGCTTTATGAACGGCCGTATCGATTTAGAATAAAAGTGTTCAGGGCGTTCGTTCTGACATTGTCTTTGTCGCGTTGTAAAAATAAAATAAATCTCCTTGCTACAACTGCTGCTTCTGCTACTACCACTGTTAAAGATGCACTACGCAACTTTTCAGGTAGAGCGTTTCCATGGAGATGTAACAGGTTTGGAATGTCGTAAAACATATCTGTCTTACATTAAGTGAATTATTGCTCCAAATAACCTTAAAAACGTGCATTCTCACTGTCAGCGTGGAAAATATCAGTTTTTAATTTTTTTTTTACTATCATAAGTATTGTCATTGTGGTATCGGAATCGGTATTGAGTATAGGGATGTTAACCGCTAACCATTAGACCCGTGGTTGACCGAATCAACGTTAACCGGTTAAAATGAATCCTACGTAATGGTTCTTGAGCGCGGCACAGTTCTTCAGTCCGAGTGTGAGTCACCCTAAACGATCACAGACCGGAGCCTAAACGCACATTATCTGTGGCGCGAAGTCTCGTTGCTCAAGACGCGAGGTTCACGTCATCGATGATGTTTCGCCTCAAAATGCGACATCCTCAAGCCTCTTCTACAGGTGAGAAAAGCTGACCTACCGTGCTAACTCTGCTAACCGTGCTAACTCTGCTAACCATGCTAACTGTACTAACTGTACTAAATCTGCTAACCGTGCTAACTATGCTAACTGTGCTAACTCTGCTAACCGTGCTAACTCTGCTAACTGTGCTAACTCTGCTAACCGTGCTAACTGTACTAACTGTACTAAATCTGCTAACCGTGCTAATTATGCTAACTCTGCTAACCGTGCTAATTATACTAACACTAACACTTTCTACAAGCATTTAAACTTTATGAACTGAGCTCTAACTTTGAACATTATTGTCGTATAATTTTTGTTTTGCCTGTGTTTAAATATATCTCCCTATAAATAATAATAATAAGATAATACCACTCGCTCCCTGGACTACTGCTACTACTCCTACACAGTGTGACATTAAACTGCTCTACTTTACATTTATTCAATCACAGGTGGTTTTAGAGCTCAAAAACACCTAGAAAAACAGACTCAAACGCAATGACATCCGGACTGAGACAAAAATCTCTCTCTAGCTTTTTTTCATAGCGCTCCAGATCCACGCAGTTTTTCACTGGCCTGTGCTTTGCCGTGAAGCTGCGTTCTCCATCCCGCCCGACCGGTTACAGGCCGACATTCCGACACACCGTCGCTCCGACATTAACGTCTCACTGTGGGAGTGTCGTGTGTCCGTTTGTTCTCAGACGTCCAGCACTCCCACATTTTGCCCCGTGGTCGGAGCGGCGGCACATTCGCTTTTTTAACATTATCCCGACATTCGACATGTGATTATTAAGTTTGGACTGAGCTCTTTTCAGGACCAGATTTTCACGGACTGGAGGCGTAGGCCTGGTTTAATCCTGGATAAATCCTGTTGTAGTCCTGTTTTAGACCTGGTTTAGTCCCGGTTTAGACTTGGTTTGAGTCCTGATTTTAGTCCTGGTTTAGTTTTAGACCTGGTTTAGTCCTGGTTTTAGTTCTGTTATAGACCTGATTTTAGTCCTGTTATAGACCTGGTTTAGTCCTGGTTTAGATCTGGTTTAGACCTGGTTTAGTCCCGGTTTAGACCTGGTTTAGACTTGGTTTGAGTCCTGATTTTAGTCCTGGTTTAGTTTTAGACCTGGTTTAGTCCTGGTTTTAGTCCTGGTTTAGACCTGGTTTTAGTCCTGTTATAGACCTGGTTTAGTCCTGGTTTAGATCTGGTTTAGACCTGGTTTAGTCCTGGTTTAGTCCTGGTTTAGACCTGGTTTAGGCCTGGTCTAGACCTGGTCTGAGTCCTGATTTTAGTCCTAGTTTAGTTTTAGATCTGGTTTAGTCCTGGTTTAGTCCTGGTCTTAATCAGAATTAAACCAGGTCTACACCAGGTCTAAACCAGGTCTAAGCCAGGTCTAAACCAGGTCTAAACCAGGTCTAAACCAGGTCTAAACCAGGTCTAAACCAGGACTAAACCAGGACTTAAGTATTGTACTTTGTGCATAGTTCAAATGTTCCTTGTGGATTTACTACAGTTTTTGTTAAAAGTTCTAAGTTTGAAAATCCACCGTCACATTTTCGGGCCCCGGAAACTCTGTAAATTTGGTACGTGGACCTTTTGAGTTTGTAACTGAGTTCCTCTGTGACAGAACAACTCTGTGACGAAAGGCATTTGTCCCTCTATCAGAAAAGTTACACAATGCACCTTTAAGATAGACTAACCCAACATGTCCTGCTGTTTCCCTTTGTTGCAAACCGTTTTTCCATCATGTCCAGTGTTTTTTAATCCACAATAACTCGTATCAAAACAGACCCATTTCCGCCCGATGCAAATGTAACACATGGATTTGAAGCTTGTTTTGCACCAAAGAACAGCCAATCCAATTCATTATTTCCATTCAAAGCAGAATAAAGCTCAGGCAGACATCCTGTTGACAGAAAATTATAATTACACCTTTCACAAACGTGTTTTAGCAGCAGCAGGAGTCTGTGTGTTTGGAAGCATCTGTGCCTCGGTCCGCCGGGTGCTGTGAGTTTTACAGCTTCGTGTGAGGATGTCCAGGTGATGCGACGTCAATGGGACCAAAACACGGAACAGGAGAGGGCCCAAGTGCAGCCAGGAATAACACAGGGCTGCACGACAAGAGCAGGGCTGTGACAGGGCTGAATCCAGATTAAACCAGGTCTAGACTGGAACTAAACCAGGATTCTGTAAGATTAAACTGGGAATTGACCAGAAATAATATAGGACTTAATCAGGACATGAATATTCAGGGATAAACTGTATTGAAATGATAACAAAACGTATTAATACAAATGCAACACTGTTTTCAGGACCACGGACAGAGACCAAATGACAGCATATTCACAAAATGTTCCATAATTATAATCACTGTGTACATAAGCCGTCTTTGAGCATGTGCTGCAATCAGGGGGAAGAGAAATTTTGAATAAAAACTTGGACACTCTCGGTTTGTGGTGGTCGGTAATAATAAAATAAAAGAGCGTGTAATTAAGGAAAACTGTTTTGCATTCAGCCCATTCATGACGAACATGAGTCAGTATCATTTTTAAGCAGCTTTTCTAAACAAATGACAGTTTATGCCTCTCTTTATTGTTGGCAGGAATAAATTGGTCAAAATTAGGGACATCTGGGACATTTCATGCAAAAAAAATGGGACAAATCAGCGGTTTTGGATAAATCTGCCGGGACAGAGGACACAGGGCTCAAGACTGGGACTGTCCCGGGTAAATCGGGACGTCTGGTCACCCTAGCTGCAATTCACCATACTGAATTTTATTTATATGAAATTTACATCTTTTTAAAGACATATTTTCATCACTATGTTTTAGGGGTGTAACAATACAAAACTCACAGTTCGGTTCGTACCTCGGTTTTGAAGTCAAGTTTCGGTTCATTTTCAGTACAGTACGGAAACTAAATTCAAAGATGTCACATGTTTGAATGATAAAATGCAGCACTTGCTCGCCATGTGTATGCAGTACTGCACAATACTGAATGCCCAGGGAAATAATAAACAAACCATGGAAATCATTACTACTACTAATAATAAACTATTAGAATTAGAATTGTTTAGATCTGGTTTAGTCCTGGTTTAGTTGACAGTCGTTCCTGGAGCACCCAGGAGCACCAGAGACATTGCAGCTGATCCTACGGGCTGACACGGAGCCGCCTGCACCTCGTCGCTCCTCGGTGCCACGGCGAGGTGCAGGCGGCTGTGCACTTTACAGCTCTTCTCGCCGGATGCTGCCGTTTCCCAGGGCTGTGGGATCAGGCGCCAGCGACACCTCGAGGGAATCTCCCCTCACTGAGCGGCCGTCCTTTCCCCGCCGAGTTACGTGGCCACACCGTCCTGTCAAAGCCTGATCCCTCAGACCTCAGAAGCTCAGCAGGGCCTGGTTAGTACTTGGATGGAGACACTGGGAATTCCAGGAGCCACAGGGGGGCACCAGTGGCAAAAACTGTTGTTGTGTCCTTAGGTAAGACACTTCACCCACATTGCCTCGTGTGAAAGTGGAGTGTGCAGAGCAGGACTCCCTTGAAAAAGAGATTAGTGTCTCAATGGGACTTTCCTGTTTAAATAAAGGTTAAAAAAAGACAATATCGCTCTGATGAACTCGCCCCATCACACGGTCCATGAGCCCCACTCACACGACTTCAGCTCGCTCTGCCTCGACTGTTTTGTACAGAAGCACGACGACATGCTGAGTCAGGATGTAGTGTTGTTGTCTGCATGTAGTGCAGGGAGGTTGAATGAGATTTGACCCTATTTGACAAAATCGGCCGTTTTATTCCGAGCGGCATCTGGTCGTCCACAGACCTGCACCAAACCGAACGACCTGCACCAAAACAGCAACACAACTTCATGAACCGTTACACCCATAATCTATGTTCAGGAGCTGTGTTCTACGGTGCCTTATGTAACCATGGTTCTCTGAGTGAAGAAATCTCCTCTGCGACTTAAATATTCCACATGTGAAGCAAATACAAGACTTGATTTTCACTTATTTTTCCAGTGAACACTTCAGATACTGCCATTTATTGTGTTTGTATTTATTCATTCACA
Organism: Odontamblyopus lacepedii; assembly: GCA_034769755.1. Taxonomy (NCBI): domain Eukaryota; kingdom Metazoa; phylum Chordata; class Actinopteri; order Gobiiformes; family Gobiidae; genus Odontamblyopus; species Odontamblyopus lacepedii. The sequence continues at coordinate 42,967,856 of CM068346.1, read as the reverse complement.
GGATAATGCATATTAAAATGTGATAATGCAAAAGACAAACATGCTCTGGTAAATATGCACCGTAGCCAATGCTAATCTCCAGCCTTACTTAAAACACATTCATACGACATTAGCATTAAAATGTGCAGGTCAGACAAACACTCTCAGTACTGACACATTAGCATCTATTTACAGGTTTATGCAAATAGGAGTCCAGCCCCAGCTCATGTGTCAAAAGTCCTGTTTAAGTTCAGTTATGTGGACAGATCTGGTCGTCCAAAAGCCACGATTTATGCCATGAGAAAAAAAACATGTTTCTGTTCTGATTTACACATGATTTTGAATAAATAACTGCTCATTTTCGGGGCGTCCTGAGTAAATCTTGAACCAGACAAATAAAGAAACAAGGACCAGGGTTTTTCACATCCCTGTGGGCGGAGAACCACAGAAGATTATGATCAAATAAAAGGACACTGTGATGGAGAAAGATGACGCGAAAGACGATTTCTAAGTCCAGATTGGATTTTCACGTCAGAAAAACTTTGATCGAATGTTCCTGACAGTTTCCCACATCTGTAACACTGGATTTTATCATCACCATCTGTCAGAGTCTCTATCAGACCTGCAGTTCTGACAGAGCTGCTCGAGTCTGATCCTGCAAATCCACACTGAGAATGGGGCTTTAGATAGTCCTGGTCTAGGCTTCCTCTAGTCCTGATCTAGTCCTGGTTTAGTCCTTGTTTAGTTCTGCTTAGTCCTGTTCTCATCCTGGTTTAATCCTTGTTTAGTCCTGGTTTAGACGGTCTAGATCAACTTTGTTCCTTCATATTTTTGTTCCGGGTTTAGTCCCTGATTTAGTCCTGGTTTAGTCCTGGGTTAGTCCTGGTTTAACCCTGGGTTTGTCCTGGTTTAGTCCTTGTCCAGTCCTGATGTAGTCCTGGTTTAGTCCTCATTTATCTCTGGGTTAGTCCTCGTTTAGTCCTGGTCTGCTCCTTGTCCAGTCCTGATCTACTCTTGGTTTAGTATTGGTTTTAATCCTGGTCTAGTCCTGGTTTAGTCCTGGTTTAGTGCCTGTTTTAATCCTGACCTAGTCCTAGTCTAGCCCTGATCTAGTTCTGGTTTAGTATCTGTTGTAATCCTGGTTCAGTCCTGGTTTAGTGCTGATCTAGTCCTGATCTAGTCCTGATCTAGTCCTGATCTAGTCCTGGTTTAGTCCTGATTTAGTCCTGGTTTAGTCCTGGTTCAGTCCTAGTCTAGTCCTGGTTTAGTCCTGGTTTAGTCCTGGTTTAGCCCTGGTAAGTCCTAGTTTAGTCCTGGTCTAGTCCATGTTTAGTCCTGGTTTTGTCCTGTTCTTCTCCTTCTCTAGACTTGGCTGAGTCGTGATCTAGTCCTGGTTTAGTCCTTGTTTAGTTCTGGGTTAGCCCTGGGTTAGTCCCGGTTTAGTCCTTGATTAGTTCTGTTTATTCCTGTTCTAGTCCTGGTCTAGTCCTGATTTAGTTTGGTTCTCATCCTGGTTTAATCCTTGTTTAGTTGTTTATTCCCGGTTTAGATGGTCTAGATAATCTTCATTCCTCAGTAGTTTAGTTTCTGACTTAGTCCTGGCCCAGTCCTGGTTTAGTCCTGGTTTAGCCCTGTGTTTGTCCTTGTCCAGTCCTGATCTAGTCCTGGTTTAGTACCTGTTTTAATCCTGGACTAGTCCTGGTTTAGTCCTGGTTTAGTACCTGTTTTAATCCTGGTCTAGTTCTGGTTTAATCCTGTTTTAGTCCTGGTTTAGTACCTGTTTTAATCCTGGTCTAGTCCTGGTCTAGTCCTTGTCCAGTCCTGGTTTAGTCCTGATCTAGTCCTGGTTTAGTACCTGTTTTAATCCTGGACTAGTCCTGGTCTAGTCCTGGTTTAGTCCTGGTCTAGTCCTGGTCTAGTCCTGGTCTAGTCCTGGTCTAGTCCTGGTTTAGTCCTGGTCTAGTCCTGGTCTAGTCCTGGTCTAGTCCTGGTCTAGTCCTGGTTTAGTCCCAGGTTCAGTGGGTTTTAAAAAGGTAAATTGTGATATAGTTCCAGGCGCAGCAGAGGCTCTTTGAGTCTGAGCGTGTTGAAGCCAGCGCCCCCTGCAGGAGCAAGAAGAACGACTGAAACTGTTTCTGTGAAAGTGAAATGAGACAAAAGTGAATGTTCCCCCAGGCACAAATACAGAAATACAAAGAGACAGACATGAAAGAGAGAAAGAAAGAGGGAGAGGGATGCAGAGAGAGGGAGGGAGGAGATAAAAAGGGAGTAAGGAGGGATGCAGGAGAGGAAACTAGAGAGAGAGAGAGGCAGAAGGGGGAAGAGAAGAGAGAGAGGGAGAAAGAGGAGAGAAGGATGGAGAGAAAGAGATAGTAAGTGAGGGAGAAAGTTGGAGAGAGAGAGAAAGACAGAGAGAGAATAAGAGGGAAAAGGGAGCGAGAGGGAGAAAGGGATGGTAGAGAAAAAAGGGGAGTGAGGGAGGATGCAGAGAGAAAGAGAGAGAAAGACAGAGAGAGAGAGAAAGAGAGGGAGGCAAAGAGGATAAGCAGAGCGAGAAAGACAGACTAAGAGAGAGAGAACGCGAGAGAGAGGGAGGCAGAGGGAGGTTGAGTGAGAGAGAGAAGAGAAGGATGGAGAGAGATAAACTAAGAGGGAAAAAGTTGGAGAGATAGAGAGGGATGGTAGAGAAAAAAGGTGAGCAAGGGAGAGAGAAAGACAGAGAGAAGAGAGACAGAGAGAGACTAAGAGAGGGAGAAATTTGGAGAGAGAGAAAGACAAAGAGAGACAGATAAAGAAAGACAGACAGAGACACTAAGAGAGGAAGAAAGTGAGAGAGAGAGAGATTGAGATAGACTAAGAGAGAGAGAGAGACGTTGGAGAGAGAGGAAGACAGAGAGAGAGAGATGGTAGAGAAAGAAGGGGACAGAGGGAGGATGCAGAGAGAGAGATTAAGAGAGACAAAAAGAGAGAAAGAGACAGAGAGACACTAAGAGAGGGAAAAAGAGAATAAGAGAGAGAGAAAGCAAGAAAGAGACTAAGAGAGAAAGTGTGTGTGAGAGAGAGAGAGAGAGAGAGAGAGAAAGAGACTAAGAAAGAAAGAAGGCAGTGAGCAGACGGGAAAGTTGGAGAGAGAGAGAGAGAGAGAGAGGAGGAGAAAATAGTTTTTGTCAAAGTAAAATGAGGCAAACTGACATTTCCCTGAGGCGAAAACACAAAGACACAGATATGAAAGATGCGCAGGGAGATGTGTCAACAATAAAGAGGGTAACAAAAGAAACGAGTGAGGAGAGAGGGAGGAGGAGAGAGAGAAAAAAGAGACACAGAGAGAGAAAGGGAGGGAGAGGTGCTGGGGTGATGAAGCTCAGACGTTTTTGTGCGTCTCGTCTGCACAAGTTCAGTGCTCTGGTTTGTTCTCTGTTAGACATGTGTGAAACTGAAACACAAACACAATTTACTTACATAACCAGGGAGTGCGCGTTAGCATGCTAGTCACCAAAACACTGCCCTGGTCTCTCTTATAAATCCACTGAATATATGAATGTGTAAGGAAAGTGTTTGCAAAGGGCCACATGACACTGTGTTTTCATCGATGCTGTAATGTCGTTTCCTACGGAAGCCGAAGAGGCTCAAAACAAATACAAACACCACAAAAAAGCCACAACAGAAGTGGGCGCGGGACTCAATTTTCCGACGGACCAAGAGAGGAGGATCAAGCGGGAAGTTGTTAGTCAAGCAAATAAGATTTTAAGGGATCCATCTCATGTTTTATTTTCTGAATATGAATTGCTGCCTTCCGGGAGGCGTTACAGAGCAGCAGATGCAAGAGCAATCGATTCAAACAGTCTTTCATTCCCACCTCAATATCCCTCCTCAACAAACACATAAAAACCAGCTCGGTCCTTGGCCCCCACACGTCTCTCCTAGGGTAGTGGGGAGGCCTTCTGCTGTGGATCCACTACCCTAGCCCCTCCCCCCTCAACCCTCCCAGTTTGGGGAGGGTTAGGGTGTTGTAGATCACCTCTGCCTCCTTGTGGGCAGGGGGGAGGCCTACAGCTGTGGATCCTCTGCCCATCCCCAACCCTTCTTCTACTTCACTCAACCCCACTCCATCCTCATTAACTCTGGAAGTCACATCTGCTGGTTCTGTTTTATACAGACTATGCTGAGGTCACCTTACTAGTCCTGCACTATTGCATGATATTGTACTGCATTCTGCATCTCACTCTATATTTATACTATTTTTGTATTTTATTGTATTGTATTGTTTTGTATTGTTTTTGTATTGTATTTATTGACTGCACCCAGCACTACGTGCCCAAGACAAATTTCTCCCTCGGGGGACAATAAAGTTTATCTTATCTTATCTTATCTTAAGTGAACGGGAAAATTAAAGGAACAGAGAAGTGAAAGAAGTCGGAAATGTAAGTAAAAGGTAAAGTAAGAGAACTTTATTTCTCCAGCGCTTTCCACAGACACATGTCCCCAAAGACACTTTACAGAACATTATTTACATTCACTCCAGACCCGGTGGTGTAAACTCCTGTTGTAGCCACAGCTGCCCTGGGACAGACAGACAGAAGTGAGGCTCCAGTCTGCACCATCGGCCCCTCCGACCACCACCACCACCACCACTCTCACGCTCCACTTTCACACTACAGCAGGTTTTGAGTTGATCGGGGAAACCGGAGGAAACCATCCAGACACGGGGAGAACATGCAAACTCCACACAGAAAGGCCCGGGGATCTGTCTCAGTAAATAAAAGTAATTTATTGTTTTGCGTCCAGGATCGATGTCCCTGTCTGACCGTCGTAAATAATTTCCCGTTTGATCCTCACTTGGTGCCGCGGTCACTCCTGTTGTGGTTTTTCTTGGTGTGTTACGGTCACACCGGCTCATCAAAGCCTGATCCTGTCAGGTCTCAGGAGCTCAGGGCCTGGTCAGGGCTTGGATGGAGACGCTGGGAACACCATGTGCCACAGGGGGGCGCCAGTGGTAAAAAAAAAAACTGTTATTGTGTCCTTAGGCAAGACACTTCACCCACATTGCCTAGTATGAAAGTGGAGTGTGAGAGTGGTGGTGGTCGGAGGGGCCGATGGTGCAGATTAGAGCCTCACTTCTGTCAGTCTGTCCCAGGGCAGCTGTGGCTACAATAGTAGTTTAACCCCTGAGTGTGAAATGAGTGAACAATGAACTGTAAAGTGCTTTGGGTGTCGTAAAAGATGCTGTATAAATGCAATGATTCATTCATTCATTTCTGTTGCGTTTGCATTTGTCATGAGCCTCCCTGGTTTCCTCTTCATAAACACCTGGAGTCGTGTTTTGTTTCATTCGCACATGTTTAACACACAAATGCAATTCAGAAAACACTTTGTTCCACCCTGTGATGTCATGTGGTGACACAGGAAGCGCCACACTGTGTTTTTACACTCCATAAACCTTCACTGGAATCATTTGAATCGCCAAACTCTACTGAACTAAAGGTAAAAGGAGCTGCTGACTTGAAAATTACCCCTACGTGACATCACAAGTAGGGCTGCAGCTATCGATTATTACAGTAATCGATTATTCTGTCGATTATTTTGTTTGAATAATTGAGTAATCGTTTGTTATTGTCGCGTCTACTTTGCACATGTTAAGTCCACTCCACCTGCACTGACAGATACACGTGTTTTGGACGTGAAAAACTTAATTATCTCTGGGCTCAGGTCGACTCACCTCACGGTTTCTTTTCCACTTGATGTAATGTACGGTTCTGTTTAGATGTTGTAGCATCAGTGTTGAGAAGGTGACTTTTAAAATGTTCCCCTACAGATTACAGATTACATTCCCCAAAATGTAGTTTGTGACATAATCAATTAAATTACTTAAAGTGAGTAACGTAATCTGAATACTTTGGATTACTTGATATTGTCATGATTTTTAAAACTACATAAATGTAGCAACAACTCCTGCAAATTCTTGTTTGGTTTTAGACCTGGATTAGACCTGGTTTTAGATCTGTTTTAGTCCTGGTTTTAGTCCTGGCTTTAGATCTGGTTTAGACCTGCTTTAGACCTGGTTTAGTCCTGGTGCAAGTTCTGGCGCGGTCCACGGAGTGTACGTGACAAGACACAAACCACACGCAGAGTGCACCGCGTACGGGAAACCGAAAATGCGGGGTGCGCGGCAAACCGGAGCGTACCGCGCACGAGGAGGTTATGCTCTTATTATACATCCATGGTCGCCGCACTGTTGTGTGTACAGTGAAGTGCAGTGGTTTACCTCTACCACAAAAGGTTCCGGCCATCGCCGAGCGTATGAAAATAAATCAAGGCACAAAGGACAATCAATGGAGCTAATCGACTTGAAAATTACCCCTACGTGACATCACAAGGTGGAACAGCATGAAGTGTATGAAACAAAACACAACTCCAGGTGTGAGTTAACATTACTCTAACTTGACTTAAAGCTCACGAGAGTCAGTTTTGGCGTAATATCAGACCTTTAACGATGACTGTGTGTAAATTAGAGCGTGTGCTGTGATGTCAGAATGTATCTCACCATATTTTAAGTCATAAAACAGACCTGAACCCTCCACAGTGTAAACCACAACGTACATTTCCCCAGTCACAGTTAAATGTGTGTTGCTGTAATGAAGATGAATGGTGTGTGTGTGTGTGTGTGTGTGTGTGTGTGTGTGTGTGTGGAGCAGGTGCACAGTCTGTCCTGGGATCAGCTGACGTCTGTGGAAAAACCCTCCACACGTCACCATCCGTCCTGGACAAGTCTCTGCTGCACCTCTGGCCCTGCTCTCATTTACAGCGGAAATGTGAAGCCCCAAACACTGTGTCATACATCACTCCAGAAACAAGAAACAGAAGCAGCACAAGAAGAGCGGGTTACGCACTGCCAGAGTTTACGCATTTAATGTTTCGTCTCACACTTACATCTCATCGTCTGTGACCGAGGCAGAAGTGGAGGAACAAGTCCCATTTTTAAAAGTGTTTTGGTTTTATTGTTTGTTTTGTCCAGTGAAACATCGACTTGTGCAGGTCCGATTCACGGCAGAAAACCAACGAGGGATGATTGAATAGTTTGGATTTAATATTTGATTTTATTATCATTTTCATTACATCGCATTTTATTTTGTTTCCATGTGTAGAAAACGCTGTAACTTTGTTTAAAAAGGCGCTGTATAAATAAAATGTCACTGTATTATAATAGGAAGTTCACACTGTAGCCTGTGATATTAGCGTTAAATATTATAGATTTAATATAAAGACATCAGTGTTCCAGTCGTTTCTTTCTCTTCTGCAGTGGGAGTTTTATTTGACAGAAGATTCAGACCTGTGGAAATGAGCTCCTCTGCACAGATTCAGATAAATGAGTGAATAATGTGATTCTACAGTGGAGCTTTATTATTCGCTGGTTAAATTGTCGATATGTTGCTCCTTTAGTCTGTTTGAGCAGAATACGAGTGTCCAAATGAACTACTCAGATTCATATAAATGAGTAAATGTGACATAACTCAGGTGTAAAGTGTGATCCTCGTGTAAACAGCATCAAACCCACTGCCTCTGATCCAGAGAAACATGGAGTAAAACTGGAGAGGTTCATTTATTGGATCTAGACGACTGTAAACGGAAAAACGTGAGGAGCTTATTTGGACGGAGGAGCGAGAATCGACAAACGTCACTGTGGATTTAGACTGAGGGAGCTCAGGGACCGGCCTCCTGCTGTAGTCCTGGGTTAGTCCTGGGTTAGTCCTGGTTTAGTCCTGGTTTAGTCTTGGTTTAGTCTTGGTTTAGTCTTGGTTTAGTCTTAGTTTAGTCCTGGTTTAGTCTTGGTTTAGTCTTGGTTTAGTCGTGGTTTAGTCTTGGTTTAGTCTTGGTTTAGTCCTGGTTTAGTCTTGGTTTAGTCTTGGTTTAGTCTTGGTTTAGTCCTGGTTTAGTCTTGGTTTAGTCTTGGTTTAGTCCTGGTTTAGTCTTGGTTTAGTCCTGGTTTAGTCTTGGTTTAGTCCTGGTTTAGCCTTGGTTTAGTCCTGGTTTAGACCTGGCTTAGTCCTGGCTTAGTCCTGGTTTAGCTTTGGTTTAGTCTTGGTTTAGTCCTGGTTTAGTCCTGGTTTAGCCTTAGTTTAGTCCTGGTTTAGTCCTGGTTTAGTCCTGGTTTAGTCCTGGTTTAGTAGTGGGTTAGTCCTGGTTTAGTCCTGGTTTAGCCTTGGTTTAGTCCTGGTTTAGTAGTGGGTTAGTCCTGGTTTAGTAGTGGGTTAGTCCTGGTTTAGTCCTGGTTTAGTCCTGGTTTAGCCTTGGTTTAGTCTTGGTTTAGTCCTGGTTTAGTCCTGGTTTAGTCCTGGTTTAGTCCCGGCCTGCTGCTGGTCCCAGAGTCAGGACTAAACTCGGGGAGTCAGTTTCAGATTGTCTGTCTGAACATGTGAGACAGACTCGACTGTGACTCTGTTTAAATCCAGACTCAGAACAGTTCAGGAAGGTTTTCATTTCTCATTCCGAACACTTCTCTCTCATTTAATGTCTCTAATGTCTCTCTCTTTTTAACTTTCTGATGATTATTTATGTTTTGATTTGTTTGTATTGTAATTTTAATGTATTTCTTATTCTGTAAAGCCTGAGCACTGTGTAACTCCTAAGGTTGAGGTTAGAGGGTCCGACGTGTTATTTCTTTGCCCCGAATGCTCCACAGAACGTCGTTAAACATCTCCGCCTTGCGTTTGCCCCGTTCCAGGTGTTTTATAGCTCAGAAAACCCTTAAAAAACATGAGTTCTTCCTATGTGCAGACACGCTTCTCCATAAATCTGACCCTTAACCTGCTTCCACTGTGATGACCGAGTTTATTTCCATATGTTTAGTGAAAGGATTAGAGTTCTGAATGTGTGGAGGTATGAGAGCCCGTCGGAGGAGACCAGCACCAGCTCTGATCGCTCTAGAGAAAACATAAAAGAATAACGTGAATACCATTATAATCTAGATATAAGGTAAGGTAAGGTAAGGTAAACTTTATTGTCCCCGAAAGGAAATTTGTCTTGGGCCACAGCACCACCAAAACTGCAGAACATACAAATTCACATACAAAGACAGTCATAGAAACATACAATAGGTAAATAGATCACTGTGGATACAATATCCGCTTCCTGGCAGCATTGAATCCAAGCTCCATTAAATTCATCAAATCCAAAAGTCCACCATAATAAATATTAATAAATACAATTATCCAAAGTCCACGTTCATTAGGGTGCATCAGTTGCCCCCTTTTTTTTAAAAATCGAGAACTTGCAAACGGCCCTAATGTTTTAGTGTTCCATTCAACTAGAAAAAATTCCTGGTAAATTTTTTTGTAATTCGAATGTCATCTACCGGGTCCACATCCCTTGTAAAATTCTGGAAATTTCTAAAAAAAATAATAAATCATTAAAAGTAATCTTTGTCCGCACACAAAATCCAATTCATTGAGCAACAACAATTAAAATCTGAACATACTGCTTTAAATATTTAAATCTTACAATTCATTAGATAAGAACCTAAAAGACCAAGAGCACATAACATGATGAATAATAATGCAGAACAATTAGTTCTTATTCAAGAAAGTGATCGCTGTGGGGATAAATGAGAACCTAGAACGGTGAGTTTTATGTCTGATGGCTCTGAATCGTCTGCCTGAAGGTAAAAGATCAAATTCTGAGTACAAAAAGTGGTTTTGGTTGGTAGAAATTTTCCTAGCTAGCTTAAGTGTTGTTTCCTCAAAAATGGTTTGCAGGGATGGATGGTTATTGCAGCCAATTATTTTCATGGCTACATATAAAGCAGTCATGTTCTTTATCAAACACAGAGATGTTCACGTCCATCGAGGCTCAGTGTCGCCTGCACTAGAATATTCTGTGGCACGAGATCGTAACGTAAACAGACTGTGACTAGAAGCTTTAATTGGAGCCTTTAATCGTAACTGTAAAATACCGAATAGTCGCCGGGGCGTTTATTTGTTTCAGTCATTTCACAGACCAGGCTTTTATTTGAGACCGGGCGGCGATTTAGGGCAGGAGATTAGCTCCTTCCTCACAAAAATCTTGCTCAGAAAACCTGGGAAAATACAGCACTCAAATTATTTTAACCAGTATGACCAGTATGAGTCTTTACGGTTATACGATGGCCTGGCACATACTTCACCTTCCTTCACTGCAGAAAAGCCCTATCAAAAAATAAGAAAATAATACTAATTTTGAGGTAAAAATGCATTATTTTAAGTGAAATTTTCTGCCAGTGCAGTAAGACATTTTCACTAACCAAGTTTTCTTCAAACAAGACAAAATAAAAAATCTTGTTCTAAGCAGAAAACACTAGATTCAAGTGTTTATGGCAAGATTTTTCACCTTATTTTGAGTATATTTAGGTAATTATTGCTTATTACTGCTTATTTCTAGTATATAACATGTCTTATATTAGGCTCTTATTTCTTTAATAGATTTTAAGATCACCTTGTTTCTTTCGCACATTCACAATATCTGCAGATTTGATCAAATACAACATGAAATCAATTACATTTGAAACTGCATTTATTGAAATGTCTCATTTTCCACAACGCTGTAGATCTGCACCTAAAAAACTCCTGTGAGGACAGAGAGGGACAGATTTTTGCCAGAGAAAAGCACTGATTTGAAGTTAAAGAGGCTTAACCTGGACTGATTGAATATAGAAAGTGCTTAGAATAAGTTGTAATATCGAGATAAGATAAATCAGGATGAATATCTTGAAACAAGTAAACAAAATCTCGTCTTATTAAGTAAAAAAATCTTAAAATTGATCTTTTAGGATGAATCTGCTTAATTCACGTCACGTACTGAACTAAAGGTAAAAAGGTTATTATTATCTTAAAAACTACCGCTTCATGAGCTTTGGAGGTGTAGACAGACTGATAATAAAGGATTAGTCAAACATGTGTATTATAGTGAAAAAAACATGACAAATAATGACTAATAAAAACAATAAATCAAAAGAATGCGTTGTTTGTTTTGCGTATGTCTGATTAGCAAAAGAGAAATTTGGGGCAGCAGTAGCTCAGTTGGTCAAGGCCCTTTTATCTGAAGGTCGGTGTTTCGAATCCTGCTTTAGACCTAAAATATCATCAGTAATAATAATATTAATAATAATAATAATACATTTTATTTATATAGCGCTTTTCACGATACTCAAAGATGCTTCACAAATATAACAATACAAGGAACACAACATAACATTACAAATACAACATTAAGTTCATAAAATTAAACGTTCAGAGAGAACATGTTAAAATTACAAATTAAAAGCAGTAGATCCAGTGACCCACAAGAGTTGGCTGTGCATTTCCAGCTCCCACAGATTTAGATCCAAACAAAATTCCCGGACAAAACAAGGAGCAAAAATCACCTCAATAAAACCTTTAGAATCTCTTCAGAAGCAAAGCACGAAAGATTCTAGATCTGAAATACCATCACGGTCAGACATTCACTGCACATAAAATGCTCAACTTTGGCAATACAATTAAATGAGCCAATCTAAGGTGATTATTCGAGATGATCAATAATGTGGCAGCAGCACCAGTGGAAAAGTCTGTGCCTTTCACACCTGATCAGACGCTCAGAACAACCAGGGCAACAGTCAATGGCCAATGTGTAAAACCGAAATGGAAACATCATCAGGACAATCTGCATTTTCATTTAAAACAATCTCACAATGGAATAAACTTCTAACCGAGCTCAAATTATGCCAAAAATTACCAAAAAACGAGCTGCTCAGAGTGCAGAAGAGTCAGCGTTAAAGTGAGACTGGACATGAGAAGGGGAAACAGGAGGGATCGGGAAACAAGTTTGAATTATTTTTACTGAGGAAATGTATTACGACACTGTAAATATTCTGAATTGCAGCGTTTTATGCCTCATGTTTATTCCTTCCTTCTACTTTGTCACAAACATTGTGTGTGATGTTGTTTGTCTCGGGGACTGCAGACGGTACAAGCAGCTTTTCATTTTTTGTGATTAATGCTCCTGTACGTTGTCCCTGTCAAATAAATCAAATAAACTAAACTAACTAAGCCACAACTTTCCTCTGACGCCACAGCAGCTGCGACGACACTGCTGGTTTTCTCGCCAAACTGAAGTAATATTTGACAGAAAATCGTCTCGTCGCTGCTTCTCCCGAGTTTTCCTCTGCATATTTCACCACAGACAGTTGAAAAATGCGTCACACGTCTAACCTGCAAATTGTGAGATTCATTAGGACCTGCTGCAGTGTTTCGGCACTCGGCCTTCATCAGGAAAAGAGAGAATGAAAAGCTCAGGTGGCCAACTTAAACAGGGTGACAGGACATGAAGGAACAGCACCAAAAACAACATAATACAAATTACAAAGGCAAACTCTTAAACAATAACACATCATGAGAAAAAATACTACTACTACTAATAATAATAATAGTAGAAAGATAATTAAATAGAAAAATAGGACAGATTTTGGCAAATGTACTTTTTGGATTTTTACACATGTGCTTATGGTTTATCACAGATTTGTGGGGGTTGAATTTGCTTGAAAATTCTTCAATTCTTCAAGTTCGAGAGAATCTGAAGGACTGTGGAAAGTTTCAAAGACAGAGGTTTGATATTGAACCTTCCCACACAAACGATGGACTTTGTGTTTTAAAACTGACCCTCTGTAATGAACCTTAATATCGAGAAGATATTAAGGTTTAAAAATGGAAGAAAAAAAAGAACGTTTGAAAATGTGATGTCCACACACATGCAGCACTTTCAGAAGCAAAGAAAACACATCTTAAACTCAACAAAATGCTCTATTTGACTGAACTCTTGTAAAGTATCTCAACTCTCTGAGGAAACGTTCAGATGTTTAGGTCCGGATGCCTGTTTTTCTGGGTATTTTTGAGCTACAGACGCTTTTAGTGTTCGTAAACAGTGGTGACGTAGGTTCGGTTGTGCGTTTTGGCGACAGACGTACGGCAGAACTCAGCAGTTTGTCGAGCTCCGTGAAAGGATCATCCTCAAAAGATCGAGAATATTTCCTCAACGAGCGACTTTGACAAACTTTGCTCGACTGCCGGATCCTCGTGCGATCAGCGAGTAAAACTTTAAAACTTTAGTCTGACGGCAGAATATCGATTCTGACGACCACACACTGAACGACCAGACATTTTGGTGCTGGAAATGTTTTTATCTGCGTCGTCTTCTGTCCGTGTTCAGTCTGAATGAATCAGAATGAACAGGGAACAGTGACACGTCTGTGGCCAAAATGCACACACAGCTTTTTTTAATCACTTCTGTCCTAAAAGGGTCTAAAACCACCTGTAACTGAATAAATGTAGAGCTGTTTAATGTCACACTGTGGCACATTCAAATCTCCATAGAAACAAACAGGTGACGGACCTTCACAATGCACCTTTAAATTTAAAAATAAAAAATGTTCACTTTGAAGTAATGGAAAACCTCCACATGTCTAATTACGAGATGCGAAACACGTATAATTAAAGAGCTCTGAGGTGACTCTGCGGTCATGAAGAAAACTACAGGAACGTTCCTTATTCAGGGAAATGGAGAAGTGGTTTGTTTTCAGAGTGACCTCTTGACTTCAGCAGACGCGTTTTCTTGTTGTTTGCGTTCTCGATGATCATTATAATTACACTTTCCACAGTGATTCGTAATAGTGTTTGATCAGAGACTCTAGAGGGGGTCGAGAGCACTGAACTGGGACTGTGCACATCCACTTTATGTTCTGATCAAAGTGAATTCATGAGGGTTAAAAGTACCACATGTTTAATACTTTTTACTTTTAATAGGACATATTTTTTGCTTTGAAATACCTACATGCATCATCTTGTATATTTTAATGGGAAAAAAACCTACATATATATATATTCAAGAAGATCAAGCAACAGACAAAATAGACGTTTTTGTTTAATAAAAATAAAATAAATCAAGATGACCACACCAAGAGGAAGTAACAGAAGCTGATACAGGACACGCTTCCAAGACCAGAGAATGATTACCATATTTTTCGGACTATAAGTACTCTTATAACTTATCCTCAGGTGCAACTTATATATGAAATATTTCAGTTCATCTAAACGTAAGTGTAACATGTGCGAGGTCCAAACCCGAGGCATCGACTGAATATATTAAAAGTCCTTTATGCATCGAAGGAGCCGACGCGTTTCCACAGCGAGATATAATTTCACATGTTGGTGATTTTCACACTGAGCCACAGGGGGCGCTCTCTGTACCAGCATCTGCTCCGCCTCAGGCTCCTCCTCCTGCTCCACTGTCACTTCTGTCACCACCTGCAGCACCTCAGACCTGTTTTCTTACTTAAATCCACATGGAGACTTTTTTTGTCCACTGAATCTGGTCCTTTAGTCGACAGAAGCTTCTGCATCAGCACCAGCTGTTTTTTCACTATCTGTAAATGAGCCACGAGGCTTTAAGTTTAGTTTCTGTAAAACTTAATCCAATGTGCACAAATACAATATTACTTACGGTAAATACTGAACGAGAACCGTGAAGAGCTGTGGAAGAGAGGAACAATTGAGCAGCAGAACGAAAGTTTGGAGTGAGAGAAACTTGTGTTTGAAGGAGAAAAGTGGAGGAAACTCGAACTGTAATGAAGAAAACAAAAGCTCATCGCGGCTAAAAGCTGAATTTATCTGGAGTTGGTGGAGTTACTCAGAAGTGACACGAGGATGAAGAATTCAGTGGATTTAGTGATTTGGAGTGAGATGCAGAGTTCGGTTAAACTTGTTCTGTTGTTTCTGCTCTAGTTTTGTGAATAACTGTTCATATGTGACGTGAACAAACCAGACACATGTTCAGCCTGTTCTTCTCTGTTCTGTTTGTATTTCTATAATTCGCCTGTAAGAGGAAATGTCTGTTCTTGGACTCTGATTTTAAAATAAATTTCCCCCAAAAAGTGTGACTTGTATATGTTTTTTTCTTCTTCATTGTGCATTTTTTTGGACTTATACTCCGGAGCGACTTATAGTCCGAAAAATACGGTAATTCACGTCACGGATTTGTCGGGTTAAATTAAAAAAGAAGCAACTATGATACGTGAGGAAAAGGTGAATGTTACAAAAGAAACCAGGAAGTGTGTGTTAGCATGATGGAAAGATCCTGCATTACACAAAACTGACTCTTGTGAGCTTTAAGTCATGTTATAATGTTAGTACCTCCTCTAAAACAGACCTGGAGTTGTATTTTGTTTCTTCACACGCTCAAAATGCTCCCTTACACCTTGTGATGTCATGAAGTGGGAGTTTTCAAGTTAACAGCTCCTTTTTTACCTTTAGTTTAATGAAAATCAGCAATTCCAGGTCTGAAATTATACATTTGATTCTAGCGTGCGGAGTTAAAACATACAGTAGAGCACTTCCTGTATTACTTCATGACATCACAAGGTGGAACAGCGCGTTTTCTGTTTGATGGAAGAACACAGCCTAAATATGCAGGATTATATGTGTGTTAAACATGTGTGAATGAATCAAAACACAACTCCAGGTCTGTTTGTGATCAGGAAACAACATTATTACTCTTTAATAATATTTGTATAACATTTCTGAGCTGTCAAATACCCTTTAGTACATTTATTTGTGTGTATTTATGTATTTGTAGTATAATGTGGTGTATATTATATTTAAAATGACGGGAAGAGCGTTCTGCAGGTGGGCACAGAGTTGCTGAGTGGGTGTTTTTGTGATAATGCGAAACGCCATTACCATAACAGCCTGTAGAAGATCCATGAGACTTTCACTTTGCCCATTCAGCACAGATGCAAAAAAGTCTAATATCATAAATTACACGGGTTTTATAAATGCACAAACAGATTAGAGCTTCACATTTTAAGTTTGCGCGTCGTCAGGGATACAAATGGGGGATGCAGATGGGAATGTTTTTCTTTAGTAGAGGGACGATTATTAAAGATGTGTCCAAAGAGAAAATGTTGAATCAGTTGGTTTTTTTTCCTCATTTTTTGTAGATTGACAAAAGACTCCAGCTTCACTGGGTCATTAGTGTAGTTTCTGTGTCATTATGATTTAAAAAGAGGAAACACAGTGGTTTGATAATAAACAGCTTCACCCAAACACTAACCATGAGTGAAAGAAAAGTTTTGGTGTTTTCATTCATATTCTCTGAAAGATGGACAAGAAATCAATCAAATTCTGTCAGGGTCTGTGAACTTATGAGCACAACTGTATAGTCATGTATAGTCGGTAAAATTTGCACAGAGCAATGATTTTGTAGGTTAAAGTGTTTCCAAAGGCCCGTCTGAAGCTAAAGTCCGTTTCTAGAGGTGGTGAATTCTGTCAGAAGCCCAAAAAACGGCACAGATCAGTGTTTCCTCGGTGGAGATCTCACTGTGGCAGTGAGTCTGTCAAGGCAACAAACTAGTGTAGTAAGTAAGTCAGTGTTGTGGAAAGTTACAGCTATGGTTACAGAACTGTAGTTATTAGTACAATTCCTTTCAGGTCATCCTGACATGGGAACAGAACAAAAATAACCAAACCGTTGTCAAAACACAAGTGAGATTAATCGGGTTGTTATTGAATAGCGCCAGAGAATGCTGAGGAGGGGAGTACCGATGCTTCCTTTAAAGCAGGGGTGTCAAACTCATTTTGGTCCGGGGGCCGTATGCAACCTACTTTGATCCCAAAAGGGCCGGATCAGAAAACTCAGTTCTCTCTTCAAGTTATTGTATTTTTCTCCGTGTCTCGTAGTGGTGTTTAAGATTATATTCCTCGAGCAACGCCACTTGTTCCAAACACACTGAGCACAGATTTCCCATTCACCTCTGTCAGCAAATAAGAATTAGACTATTTTTCTTGGGAAATCCTGAACTCAGCATCTGCTTTTCTCATTTTTTGACATTTTGCTGATGAGGGTCACGGTCGACAGTCAAAACGATCGTCCTTTAAGAGCGTTTGGAAAGAGGAAAGTCTTCATTTGTGCTGCTCTGGTGGGAGTCGCAACGTACAGAAACACCGGAGACGCTGCTATGCTAAACGGTGCAGAAAATTAACAGAAAAATCAGAAAATTTTAAGTATTTTAATAGAAAAATCAGCCGAGGGCCAGATTAAAGATCTTGGAGGGCCGGATCTGGCCCCCGGGCCGCATGTTTGACACATGTGGTTTAAAGGAATCACATTTGAGATGTTTCGGCTTGTCGTCAGGCTCGACAAGATTCTCGGAAGACACGATTACTATGTCATGGTGACCTGGAGTTATGTAACTAGTGTACGTGACTCTGGGTGTTGTCTCCTGGTCCTTAAAACTGGAGATCCCAGCATCTGGGGGCTCGCTCTCTGTTTGGTGTTCATCCGGTGTGGGGCCCTCGTTCCTGCGTGTTCTCTCTCTCCTTCAGTTTTCTCGACAGGGTTAATAACAGTTTGACAATTGTATTTTGTATTCGTTTATATATCACCTTTAATAAATATCATCGAAACCTTTTGTCGGCCTCCGAGGGTTCATTGAATCCACCACATAAGTAAGTAAGTAAGTAAGTAAGTAAGTAAGTAAGTAAGTAAGTAAGTAAGTAAGTAAGTAAAGTTTATTTCTCTAGCTCTTTTCACAGACATAGGTCACAAAGTGCTTCACATACAAAAGATAAAGACAGCATAAGATACATTCATATTAAAACCAGCTCTAAAACCTCAGAGGGCAGGAACGCTTGTTCAAAGAGAAATGTTTTTAATTGTTTTTTTAAAAGCATCTCCACTTTCTAGAGAGGTGTAGGTGAGGAGGCAGCTCACCCCAGAGTTTAGGAGAGACGGTTTGTCTGAGGAACCATCAACAAGTTTTGGCTGGTGGACCTGAGGGCAGAGGTGTACAGCTTTATCAGGTCTGTGATGTGAGCAGGAGCCCGACCGTGTGGGGCCCTAAAGGTCAACACCAGGATCTTAAAGTGGATACGGAAAAGAACAGGGAGCCAACGTAAGGATTTCAGAATGGGAGTGATATGGGCTCTGCTGCTGCTGAAGAAGCTGAACACCACTTTAACCCATCTGACAACAGCCACGAGTCTAACGAACAAAACGCCACAGTGTTTTTCTAAAAATGTAATTCACTGGTAAATAAACGGGATCAGAAACGACGTCGGCGATCGAGTCTTTTGGGCTTTGGCCTGTGCAGTGGGAAACCAACAGAGGGAAGTGTGATGGTGCTTATGAAGTTGTTTTCTAACATTTCCAGACACTAATGAGTGAACCAGGCAGAGCGTTTTGTTTGGACTTTAGCTTAACAGCCTGTTTAAAGATCACCAACAATTTATAACATATGCCCATTGATATTAGACCACAGGCTTTGTAAACAGAAGGCTAAAAAATACATTTTTAAGGTCCTGCATTACACAAAACTGATTCTTGTGAGTTTTACGCCCTGTTATAATGCTGTTACCTCATTAAAAACATAGCTGGAGTTATGTTTCTTTCATTCATTCATTCATTCACAGAATAATCCATTTTTATAAGTACATTTCCACAGCTCAAGATGTTCTGTTCCACCTTGTGATGTCATGAAGCCGTTGAAATCATCCAAATGATTCTAGTGAAGGTGTGTGGAGTTTAAAAACACCAGCAGCTCCTGTATTACACCATGACATCACAAGGTGGAACGGAGTGTTTTTCATGTGAGAGAAGAACTCATCCTAAACTCAACTCCCGGCGTGTTTTTTTTTATGAGGAAACAACATGAAAACACGGATCAGAAAATAGCGAACTACAGGCGCTTTATGGAGTAATTAGTCGGAAACATCTCAAATTATGGAAAACTCCAGATGGTTTTGGCCAATGAAAAACCCGGTGAACCACAACAGAGTCTGGACAGAAAACATTAGTGCCTCATTTTGCGTCTAAGAGGTTTGTGTAAGTGCAGCTTTTAGCCTTTAGCCTTTAGCCCTCAGCCTTTAGCCTTTAGCGCTGAAACGACATGAACAGGACCTTCCCGACGGCACCACTGTCGCCTCACACTTTCACTGTGCTGGAAAAACACCCACATCTAAACCTTTGATTTTCTACACTCAGATGAGTCAGTCTGTGTACAACAGGTCATCAGAGGAGATCTGGACTGGACCAGGTCTAAACCAGTACTAAACCAGGTCTAAATCAGGTCTAAACCAGGACTAAACCAGGACTAAACCAGGACTAAACCAGGATTGAACCAGGTCTAAACCAGGACTGAACCAGGTCTTTAGTCCTGGTTTAGACCTGGTTTAGACCTGGTTTAGTCCTGGTTTAGTCCTGGTTTAGACCAGTTTCAGTCCTCGTGGTTTAGTCCTGGTTTAGACCTGGTTTAGTCCTGGTTTAGTCCTGGTTTAGACCTGGTTTAGACCTGGTTTAGTCCTGGTTTAGACCTGGTTTAGTCCTGCTTTAGTCCTGGTTTAGTCCTGGATATTAGAACCAGGAGTTTGTTTCAGGAAACGTGAAACTTTATCAATTTTTTCCCATTATTCATTTCAACACAAAATCAAAAAATGTAAAAACGAATCGTTATGTATTTTATCATTTTGGTTTTGGAGACAAATACTGAAGAAAAGAGTTGTTTTTTAAATTTTCTTATTTTTGGTTTGATATTGAAAAACGAATGAACAAACGACACACGGACTGACAAATTTCCCCACAGACCAGTGATGGAAAAAATACTTTGAAAATGAATTTAGTTACTGAAGATGCTGAATCCCTGCATTAAAACGTGTTCTAATACTTGGTTTAATCAGAGTACTGCATTCTGAATACTCTGAATACTCTGAATACTCTGAATACTCTGAATACTTTTACATGAAAAAGGACACAACATGATGTTAAAAACAGCTGTTTGTTTCCCTGTTTGTTATTCACTCTCCGTCACCGTTTAGAGAAGGAAACTCACACCTGCACTCACCACAAGAGCTCTTTTTCATTTTTTTCACTAGTTATGTGCAATTTGAAGCCTAAATTGCATTTATCAAGTACTTTTGTGTGCTCCTTTGACTTTAGGCAAGTAACTGTAGCTGAACATGAAAACTGAAAACCACCAAATGGAAGAATTGTGCTGGAATATTGGTCCTCAAAATGTAGATTCTGAGTACAGACGACATACAGTCCTGTGCAAAGGTTTTAGGCGGGTGTGGGAACAGGTGTGGGACATTAAAATAAACTTTTAACTTAACTTTTCTATAGAACAGCTGTTTCAAGTCATGTTTCGCTGTACAATTTTGTCCGTCAGTAATTAAATAGTTCTGATCTTGAGGAAAATCTTTAGTCGTAGCTACAAAAACGCTAAAAATCGACAGTCATAGATCCGAGAGTGAGAGGGGAACAAAGCCCATGAACTCCACACACCTTCAGTGGAAGTGGAATCAGTGGAATCATTTGGATAATTTCAGCCAAGCTCTACTGAACTAAAGATAACAGAAAATTACTGCTTCATGACATCACAAGGTGGAACAGAGCATTTTGAGCTGTGCAGATGCAGACAGACTGATAATGCAGGATTACTCAAACATGTGTGAATGCAACAAACACAGCACCAGGTCTGTTTTTGAGGAGGGAACAACACGATAATGAAGCTGAAAGTTCACAAGAGTTTGTGTAACGTAGGACCTTTGAATCCATTTTGTATTTTTTTCTCAAGTTTTCTACGGCAGCCGGGAAGGCTCACAACAAATGCAAACACCAGAACAAATGCAAACACCGCAACAAATGCAAACGCGGCAACAAACGCAAACGCCGCAACAAATGCAAACGCCGCAACAAATGCAAACGCGGCAACAAATGCAAACACTGCAACAAATGCAAACACTGCAACAAATGCAAACACCGCAACAAATGCAAACGCCGCAACAAATGCAAACGCCGCAACAAATGCAAACACTGCAACAAATGCAAACACCAGAACAAATGCAAACGCCGCAACAAATGCAAACGCTGCAACAAATGCAAACACCCCAACAAATGCAAACAACAAATGCAAACGCCGCAACAAATGCAAACACCGCAACAAATGCAAACAACAAATGCAAACACTGCAACAAATGCAAACACCGCAACAAATGCAAACGCCGCAACAAATGCAAACGCTGCAACAAATGCAAACGCAACAAATGCAAACGCAACAAATGCAAACGCAACAAATGCAAACGCCGCAACAAATGCAAACGCCGCAACAAATGCAAACGCCGCAACAAATGCAAACGCCGCAACAAATGCAAACGCCGCAACAAATGCAAACGCCGCAGCAAATGCAAACACCGCAACAAATGCAAACGCCGCAACAAATGCAAACGCCGCAACAAATGCAAACGCCGCAACAAATGCAAACACCGCAACAAATGCAAACGCCGCAACAAATGCAAACGCAACAAATGCAAACGCAACAAATGCAAACACCCCAACAAATGCAAACAACAAATGCAAACGCCGCAACAAATGCAAACACCCCAACAAATGCAAACGCGGCAACAAATGCAAACGCCGCAACAAATGCAAACACCCCAACAAATGCAAACGCCGCAACAAATGCAAACACCCCAACAAATGCAAACGCGGCAACAAATGCAAACACCCCAACAAATGCAAACACCCCAACAAATGCAAACACCCCAACAAATGCAAACGCCGCAACAAATGCAAACGCCGCAACAAATGCAAACGCCGCAACAAATGCAAACGCCGCAACAAATGCAAACAAATGCAAACAACAAATGCAAACGGCGCAACAAATGCAAACGGCGCAACAAATGCAAACACCCCAACAAATGCAAACGCCGCAACAAATGCAAACGCCGCAACAAATGCAAACACCCCAACAAATGCAAACACCACAACAAACCAAAAAACCACGACTGAAGTGACCACGGGACTCTATTTTCTGACCCAGGAGGATTCACAACAAATGCAAACTCTGCAACACAACAAAAAAACACAACACAACAAAAAAACACAACAGAATTGACTGCGGGACTCTATTTTCCAACGGACCAAGAGAGGAGGATCAAGTGAGAAGTGAATGGGAAAAGTTGAAGAGGAAGAATGTGAAAAGTATGGATTTGTACCACAGTATATCTGGGACCTCATGCAAATTTACACCCCGCCCACGCTCTGAGCTCCAGCTCCAGCTCGTGGTGCCTAAGACGAGACTTAAACCCAGTGGGGGTCGGGTTTTCTCTGTCGCTGGCCTTAAATTGTGGAACGCTCTGCCCCCTCACATCCGAACAGCCCCACAGTGTTTTAAGTCTCGCCTTAAAATCCACTCTTACTCTGTGGCTTTTAACACCACGTTAGTTTGTGTGGTCCTCTGTGTCTTTTATTTATTTTACTTATTTCAACGCTTTGTGATTTTCATGGTTGTGGCTTTAATTTGATTTGACTGGTTTTGGTGTTTTAGGGTTGGTATGACCAAATTTTAGCCTTCTCTATGTTTCATCTCTGTGCAGCACTGCTCTGGAAACTGCTCTGTTTGGAAAATGTGCTGTAGCAATAAAGTGGATTTGGATTTGAAGTAAAGGAACAGAGAAGTGAACAAAGTTGGAAATGTGAGTCAAAGTCATTTATTGTTTTGTGTCCAGGATCGATGCCACTGTCTGACCGTCGTAAAGAATTTCCTGCTTGATCCTCCTCGCTCGGTCCGTCGGAAAATAGAGTCCCGCGGTCACTTCCGTTGTGGCTTTTTTGTTGCATTTGTTGTGAGCCCCCTCAGCTTCTGTAATTTTCACACTTAGAACTTTTTTTTTTGTTTTTTTTTTTGTTGACGTGTACATTGCGCTGCCATGGTAACTACATGTACAACACCCCCATCGCGAGGTCACTGCAAAGTTTCAGTTTAGATGTATTATTACAGTGTATGTCGCACTATTGCCGGAAAATCACCTTTTTAACCTAATTTATGTTGCCGTGAAAACATAAAATCCTCGTATTTAGACCAGCAAAAAGCCTCAGCATCCTCATTTCCAGTTGAACACAGCGACTATTCTCCAGCCAGAGCCACAGATTTACAAAGTGATTTTCTCTCTCACCGCTGATGCAGAGGCTGAAGCGACACAGCTCATCGCACAGTGTGTCCGGGCTCTCCACTTCTCCCTGTCCTCCCACTCTCCTCCTCTTCCTCGGAGACATCCTCTTCACCAGTTTCATCACTCGCTCCACTTTGTCCATGCCGACGCTCGGAACCACTCGCGATTTTGTATCCGAAACGCGCGTCCAAATTTTACGTCCAATATCCCGGGTTTGGGTTGGAAAATTGTCCACTTCCTCTGTAAAAATGTCAGTCCTTGTAATTGGAAATTTCCTTGGATGAAATTCCCAAATGAAATCTGGGAATAAGTGGATGGAGGGAAGTATCGCTTTGGGCTCCTGTATTACAGTTTGGTTTGAGAACTTTATTCCTCAGAAATTGGAGTTTGCTCGTGTAACGTTCCTGCTGAGCAACGAGGTTTTGACTTTGCCATAAAAGAAAAAAATTTATAGAAAAAAATGCTCCACAATTTTACAGTTCACTTTGCAGATCCAATATTCATGAAAATCTCCATTTCAAAACTGCTCTAATTTTCAAAATCGTCCAGTTTTCAATTTACGTCTTCACTTCCCGTTCCAGTTTTCAATGATTTGATTTGAAATTATCCACTTAAATTTGTTTTGGTTGCACAGGTTTCATCACAGGAATTGGTCATTTTCACTCATGGAATTTGACAACTGGAAATTTAAGCATAATCCTGTTTTCAAACTCAAACTTTTTTTAATTTATCTTTACCTTAGTTTGCTCAAAATCCTCAAAAGTTCCACATTGTTGTTCACTATTCTGTATTTTCCGTAGAAGTTTATCAAATTTTCCACTTAAAAATGTCCACTTTGTGTTTTGATATCAGTTAAATGTTAAATACACAAAAGCAACGTGAGCGAATAGTCCAAAATTCCAATATTCCTCCATGATCTACTGGACGTTTTCTAATTCCACGTTGTAGTTTCTTAAAAGTTTGCAATTTTTTTAAGGACTGAATTCTTGTAACAAAAGGTATTCGCAATAAAAATCCGAGTTTTGCGACGCTGCCTCGTTTTAATCCTCCAATTTTCAACTCTTCCAGAAGTTTTTCGCTTAAGGAATTACGATTTTCAACCAGGAATATTTCCACAATTCCAATAATCCATTTTTTAGCTTTTAAACTTCTTCCATCTTTCCTCTTTTCTTGCGTTCCTCCTCCCTTCAGATTTCGCTTCAGATCCTTCAGATTTTCTCTTTCCTGTGGAACTTCTGCAGATCTTCACGTATCCCGATCTCTCCGTTCTCGCGTAGAAATATTCCAGAGTGAAATCCGTTGTCGGGTTTCTCGGGTTTGCGGAGCCGGAGTGCGTGTTTCTCTCTCGCTGCCGTTGGGTTTGCAGTGGATCCGAGAGCAGCAGCAGCTCCAGCGTCACACCCCCAAATTTAACCCTCTCCTGGCCACACTTTATCTCATCTCTCTCTCTCTTTCTCTCCTCTCGTTCCTCTCGTACTTTGTTCTTTTTATGTCTCTCTCCTCTTGCTCCTCTTTCTCCTTTCTATTCTCTGCTTTTCTCCCTTCCCTCTTCCTCCTCTATTACTTTGCTCTATTTTATCCTCCTTTTTTCACTCCTCACTCCTTTCCCCATCTTTCTCTCCTCTCTCCCTCCCCCTCTTTTTATGTCTCCCTTTATCACTCCTTTCTCTTTCGCTCTCTCCTCTTTTTATGTTCCCTTTCTCTCTCTATGACTTTGCTCTTTTTATCTCTCTTCTCTCACTCCTCTCGCTCCTTTCCCCATCTATTTCTGTCCTCTCTCTCTCCCTCCCTCCCTCTCTTTCTCTCTCCTCTTTTCATGTCTCCCTTCTCTCGCCCTCTCTCTTTCCTTCCCCCTCAGTTTCTCATCTCTATTCCCTCTGACTTTCTCCTTTCTCTCTCTCCCTTTCTTTCTCCCTCTCTCCTCTATTACTTTGCTCTTTTTTATCTCCCTTCTCTCTCTCCCTCTATTTCTCCTCTCTATGCTCTCTGACTTCTCTCCCTTCTCTCAATCTCTCTCTCCCTTCTAATACTTTGTTTTTTCAGGTCTCCCATCTCTCTCTTTTCTCCCCTTTCTTTCTGCCTCCCTCCCTCTCTCCTCTCTTTCCTTTCCCTTCAATTTCTAATTTCTCCTCTCTGACTTTCTCTCTTCTCTCACTCCCTCTTTCCCCTGTATATCTCCTTTCTATTCTCTCTGATTCGCTCATCTATTTCTCCTTTCTCTTCTCTCTGCATCCGTCCCCTCCTCTCACTCCTCTCTTAATTTTGCTCTTTTTATATCTCCCTTCTCTCTCTCTCTCCTCTCTTCTTTCCCATCTATTTCTCCTCTCTATTCCCTCTGACTTTCTCTCACTCCCTCTCTCTTCCTTCTAACACTTTGTTTTTTATGGCTCCCTTCTCCCTCTCTTTCTCTCATTTTATTTCTATTTCTCCTCTCTCTCTTCTCTTTGTCTCTCTCCTTTCTATTTATTTCTCCCTTTTATTCTCTCAGGCTTTCTCCTGTCTTTCTCTCTCTCTCTCCCGTTCCTCTCTATTTCTCTAATCTCTTTTTCATCTATATTCTTTCACTTTCTCTTTTCTTCCACTTCCTTTCTCTGTCTTAATAAGTCTGCTTAAAAACACAATCCCTCTTTCTCTTCGTCTGTCACCACTCACTCTCTCTCGTCTCTCCCTTTCTCTTACATCTGTTTCCTTTCCTTCTTTCTTTGCCCTCTCTCTTATCTCTTCCACACTTCTCTCCACCCTTCTGCTCTTCCTCCCTCTCTCTCTTTCCTCTCTCTTCCCCTCATTCCCTCCCCCTCTCTCCTCTTCTTCTTTCCTCTCTCAGAAGTTCTCAGCGGGTTCCTCTCCGGGAGCCTCTGCCCTGTTTCTCTGTGATATATGTAAGAAATGAGACCCACAATGCACCTCTCCGTGGCCCTGGGCTTCGGCAGTACTCGGCTCTCATATTTATTTTCACGATTACGTAACATTCTGGGTCTGTAACCTGCGAGGCTCAATGTAAATGTTACTGGAGTCTGAATATTCGAGGTGGTTTGAACCCCGGAAGTTGCGGCGGTGAAGCCCTGAGGTCAAACTCCAGCTCCTCTGGGTCCTTTTGTGTCCAACAGGAAACAAAGGTCCAGACGGATGGAGACGCAGACAGACGTTTGTGTCGGCGACGATTCCCGACGTCGAGGATTTAAAGCCGGAACAAAGAGAATGTTTGGTGAGTTTTATCGAGGGGAAAGTCGTTATTGTCCTTCTTCCTACGGGATTTGCTGTTGTGTCGGGATTACTTGGACTGGACCGTATATATGAATGGACAAAGCTAACACGTTAGCCGCCGTGTGCCAAACAGGAAGTGCTCCAGGAGGCTCTTCCGGCTCCTCCTTCTCTCCTTTTTTCCCACTGACTCACACTGGGATCTTGTGGCTCCTCTCTGGACCTGCTGCTGTGGCCTCGTCACTTTGGTCTTAAAATGTTCGTATTAACCCGACACAAGATCCTGATTTTATTTTTTTCTCTATTTTGCTTGTCAAAAAATCCTCTTCATAACATCGATCCTGGCTCCAGATTCCCTCCTGTAACCGTGAGCATCAGGAGCCTCATATGAGCGACGCTGACGCTGTGGAGACGTCACACTCACTTAGTCCACTTCTTTTATACAGTTTATGGTTCCGGTGCATCACAGACGTCACCACCAAACAGCAGCGATTGGTTAAATAAAAAAAAGTCCTCGCCTACTGTCGAGAGAACCAGTCCTACTGCTGCGAGGTCAGACGGTTTCCACAAAGTGAAACCTGCTCATGAACCAGGCTTTTATTTCTCTGCGTGGAGACAAGATGGCGACGTTCAGACTGCACCTGAAGTGACCCAAATCTGATTTTTTTTTTCGCCCCTATGCGACCTGTATCTGATTTTTTTCAAATGCCGCTTGGATATGTGGTTCTAAACTCCGATCTTCAGTCCGAACGGCCGGGTCACGTTCATCCGACCCACATCCCACCGTTCCTTTCTACGGACGTCGCTGCCGCTGCCCCACATGACAGTCTGACCGTGTTCTAGATATGGTGTTTATGCGCCCCGAGAAACCAGTGTACCCCTGCCTGTGTGTACCGCGGATGAATAATAAGAGCTGGATAAGACACGCCCTCTATCTGTGACCGCAGACTGATGTGCGGCCGAGTGAGGAGCGAGTTTTACACAGCTGCAGCCCAGGAAAAAACCTCCCATAGAAACACAGAGCATTTTTTGGAGGTGGAGCTGTCCGTGTTCTTCAGGGCAGCCACAGATTTCATAAAGGTCGGATTTTGTAGGGATTCTCTGTATTTTTACAATATGAACATTAAACATTTTTTTAATCATCAAAGTTTTCAGACCACTGCAACCAAAACGGTGCCATCTTGGATTCATCTTCTAGATTTTATTTTAGTTCTGTGGTTTGCACACGAGAAATCAGAGTATCCTGGATATTTAGACTGGTCGCTATGGTAACTACGGCACAGATATGGCAAGGAGCTAAACATGGAGCAGGGTTATGGCAACAAAAAAAGGATAAAAAAGAAGTCGTATATTCAAGTCAGAACACAAGACTGTCACAACTTAAAAGTCGTTTTTAATGGTTGAAAAATAAAACCCGGTGTCACAGAGTCTGGTGTTAAAAAGTGGACTCATTTTTAAAAAAGTCCTGGAAGGAGTTTGAGTCATTTTGGGAAAGTAACTGCAATTTCTAGACACCACTACACACACACACATACAAACACACACATACAAACACACACATACAAACACACACACACACGTCGACACTAGCACTTTAAAAATAGTACTGTAATACTGTAGGCACCTTATAATGCACTCTATAAAAAGCACCTTTAACAGCACCTTAGGTCATGACAGCTGTTTATTGTACTGCACTATACTGTGGATTATGCATATTGTTAGTTATATTTGTCGAGTCTGTCAAATGTCTATTTTATGTGTATTTTATATATGGGACTACGGACGGAAATTAGCACCTGTGCTAAATCCGGCGTATTTACATCAATATTTGTGATTTCATACAAATTGTGTGTTCATGAATGTTACGGCCCCAGGCCTCCAGTTCTTTGATTTGGTGTGTGCTTTAATTTCTTTCGTCATTTGGATTCCTGCTGGTTGAGCCCTGGCCCCTGATTGGTGGGAACTTCAACCCTCGGCCACTCCCACCTCACATCCAGACTCCTCCCACTATTTAAGAAGATTCCTCTCACCTGTTCGGGGCTGTGGCCTTTGTGGCCAGTTTGCCATTTTCTGTTTGTGTCTCTTTAGTGTGTGAGTCTAACTTTGTGTGTGAGACACTAGTTTAGTTTAGTTCTGTTTTGTGTCTTTTTAGTTGTCACTCGATTCTGTTTGTAGGTTTATGTGACTTTTGTTTAGGGACTTTTGTGATTTTGTTATGTGTCCCTTAGTCCGTCAATTGTGTTTTTGTACAGACCTACGTGACCCGTTTTGGCATAAAACTCGTATTTCAGTCCCGTCCTTGTGTTTCTTAGTTTAGGTTCTTTTATGTACATATTTTAGCCTGTTTTGTTTAATTTACCTTGTACATTCCTTTTAATTAAATTACCTTATTTATTCCATTTTACATCTTGGTTATTTTGTTACTTCCGCGGTCCCTAGCAGAGCTGGGTCGTAACAATGAATAAGCATCGTCCCACCCAAATAAACAAACAAACACATTTTAGCTACTTGAGTTTGCACATGCTCAGTACAGCACCAGTTTTGAGAAATCAGGATCCTGCATCTACAGGCCACAGGGTCCTGGATACATCTGCGAAAAATAAACTCTAGTCAAGCTCAAATTACTTGGATTAAGAAAGTTTTATCATGATTTGAGTAAATTTCACTTGACAAGTAAAATGATTTGCCTTTTGGTACTGGAAATATGAAAATACTTCTGGCTACACTTAAACGTTTTGCACTTAAAATAAGAAACTAAACTGAATGTTGCTTGAATTAAGAAAAATGCACTTATTCCACTGGCAGATCATTTCACTTGTCAAGTTGAATCGACTCAAATAAAGTAAAATGTTTTTAATTTAAGTCGTTTTAACTTACCTAGATATTGTTTTTTTCCAGTTTACTATCAAAAAAGCCCCACGAGCCTCTCCTGGTTCCTCATGACTGGATATACGGGTATATTCAGGATTCTGCGCCTACACGGACACTCAAATAACCGGGATACTCCGAAACCTCACTGCAATGTGCTCCCAAACCACGGAAACCCTTCATCAGTGTGAGAGTTTGTGTCACTTTTTTTTGAAAACCTGAAAATGTCTTCCAACATTTCTGACTTCAGCACTTCTGCGTAATGAACCACGACTCCACTGACAACGTGAAAACTTTATGACAACTTTGCGCACACAAAATATGCAATAAAAATGAAAACAGCCCCAGTGTCTCTCTCCGCTTCATCCACAGACTGCATTGATATTTCTCCACTGTTATACCCCGTTACCCCGAGACATTTACCCACTGTGCCTATAGAGGAGACAGTTCTGCACTGTTATTTTTGAAGTAAGCAGCTTCCTACAGCTTTCTCAAGTTTTTAAAGACCTTTTTAATACCATTTAGATAAAAACTTAAGACCTATTTCATGGTCTATTTCACAGAGCTGCCGGCAAAGACAAATTCAGCTTTTGAATTTGTGTTCATTTATTTCTCAAACAAATGAATCTCGGGGAGTAGAGAGACTCTTCCTCATGACTCCAGCGTGAAATGTGTAGCTCGTAACGCGAAACCGTTAAACACAACATAACGGCTTTAATCAAACTCGGAGCGGAATGACACGACCTGAGCTTCTCTAAGGGTTAAACCAGTGATATTTCTTTCTTTTACTTGGGTCACAATATCCAAATAACAGCTGCGCAGCACGGACGCTCACAGGTCGTTCACAGCTTTATTTCCAGGCACAAACCGATCACCGATGACACTGCTCAACGTAGTACTAGCAATTTATCCGTGTGCATTTTTTTGAAGAAAATGACCGTTACGCACTGGAACGTTAAACTTAAGACAATACGGCGGTTATCACAGATTTAATGCATAAATAACGGAAAAAATATGTGTCTTTGGTCTCATCTCAGCAGCGATCTTGGCAGTGATTCGCCTTCTGAGAAAACGCTCATATCAATCAATCATCTTTATTGTCACACGTGCATATACATACTAAACATACGGCACAGATGAAATTACTGTCCTCTCCCACCTCAGCGCAAACATTTGAGTAAAATGGAATATAAAGACACACTGGACTAGACAAGACCACAAATAGACAAAACAACAAATGTTTGAGGGGTAAATAGCCCTAACCCCTCTCCCCGACACGCCAACGTGCAAAAATTAAATTGTAGGGGAAAGTGGTAGGGCCAATACCAAGCAATGGGGCACCCCTCCATTACTGTTTGCATCACCATCCCGCCGCTACCTGCACTACAAAAAAGGATTTTCTAGCATAGTTAAACTGACTTGAATTAAGCAGATTCATCTTAAAAGACCAGAAGATTTTTTTACTTAATAAGATGAGATGTTTTTTACTTGTTTCAAGATATTCACCCTGATTTATCTTATCTCGATATTACAACTTATTCTAAGCACTTTTTATATTAACTCAGTCCAGGTTAAGCCTCTTTAACTTCCTTCTCAAACCAATACGGTGAAAAATCTTGCCATAAATACTTGAAACTCGTGTTTTCTGCTTGGAACAAGATTCGTATTTCATCTTGTTTTAAGAAAACTTGGTAAGTGAAAATTTCTTACTGCACTGGCAGAAAATTTCACTTAAAATAGGACATTTTTACCTCAAAATTTGTGGGTTTTTTTCTTATTTTTTGATAGGCCTTTTTTGCAGTGAGGGGAAAGTGGTCGGGCCGATGCTGAGCTGAGAGGACGAGGGGTACAAATGTTCCCCTAAGAACTTGGACACCCCTCGATTACCGTTTGCATCACCATCCCGCCGCCACCTGGACGCTACATCTAGAACATCAGTTGACTTAAGCCGACCTACGTGAAGTCGCCCCATCAAACGCAAACCTGTGTCAGTCTTTGTGCTTCGTTTGTGTTGCAAAAAGTTTCATTTGTGTGATTCTGGTTCTTCAGATATTTGCAGTTTTATTTTGGGCCGATGACGTCGTCCAGAACCTCAAAGTGTTAAATAAAGCTCAAAACAGGAAGAAAATTATACAAAATGTTTGTGCTTCATTTGTGCTGTTTTGTGCTGTGACAGTTTCATTTGTGTGAGTTTATTTCTAAAATTATTCATTATTATTTCTGCTGTAATTATAGGACGTCATTTCCGCTCAGCTGACGGCGGCGACTTTAGCAAAACTAGTGAAGAGAAACGATCTGAGGCTGTGGAAAAGTCTGTGTTATTATAAATTATGAATCAAAAGCAAATGACTAAAGACTGAAACAGACTTTTCCTCAGCCTCAGGTCGTTTCTCTTCACTAGT
>CM068346.1:42923903-42931403 GCA_034769755.1 Odontamblyopus lacepedii | reverse complement strand
CTCCTTTCTGCTCCATCTCTCTCTCTTTCTCCTTCTTTCTGCACAATTTCTTTCTCTCTTCTTTCTGCTCCATCTCTCTTTCTCCTTCTTTCTGCACAATCTCTTTCTCTCTTCTTTCTGTTCCATCTCTCTCTTTCCTTCTACTCTATCTTTCTCTCCTTTTTGCTCCATCTCTTTCTCACTCTGCTCTCTCTCTTTCTCTCTTCTTTCTGTGCAATCTCTTCTTTCTGCTCCATCTCTCCCTCCTTCTTTTTGCTCTGTCTCTCTCCTTTTTTCTTCTCCATCTCGCTCTCTCCTTCTTTTTGCTTCTTTCTTTTCATTCTGCTCTATCTCTATTTCTCTCTCCTCCTTTCTGTTCTGTCTTTCTTCTTTACCTCCATCTCTCTTTCTTCCTCTCCCTCACCACCACCTCTCTCTTTGTCTGTTTCATCTCTCCTTCTTCTCTCCCCCTCCTTCATCTCCACCTCCACTGTGTCCTCCTCCAGCCTCCCATCGCTCTCCTCCCTCGCCCCTCCATCTCTCTCTCTCATTCTTTCTGCTCCATCTCTCCTCCTCCTCCTCTCCCTCCTCGATCTCTCTTCCTTCCTCTCTGTCCCTTCACCACTTCTCTCTTTGTCTCCTTCTTCTCTCCCTCTCTCCTTCTTCTCCTCCAGCCTCACATAGCTCTCCTCCCTCGCCCCTCCATCTCTCTCTCATTCTTTCTGCTCTATCTCTCCTCCTCCTCCTCCTCTCCCTCCTCGATCTCTCTTCCTTCCTCTCTGTCCCTTCACCACTTCTCTCTTTGTCTGCTTCTTCTCTCCCTCTCTCCTTCTTCTTCTCCTCCAGCCTCCCATCGCTCTCCTCCCTCGCACCTCCATCTCTCTCTCCTCCTCTCTCTCTCTGTCCGTCCGTCATCCGTCCGCTCGTCTCTTTAATCTGTGGAGCGTGTCTGTTCATACTGATGGAGTTTGTTGCTCAGACACAGGATCAGGAGCAGGTCTGATCAGGTCGGACTCTCCTCCTCCTCCTCCATCCCTCTCTCTCTCTCCGTCTATCACTCCGTCTCCATCCCTCTCTCTTACTCCGTCTCCATCCCTCTCTCTCGGCTTCAATAAGACCGACACAGGCGCTGGGGCTGAAGATTAAGCTGTGTGAAGTCACCGAGAGAAACCTGAGATTAGAAGGACCCAGCCTCAAACCTAAAGCAGGTACAGACTCAAAAAACACTTAAAATTACAGTTTTTTCTTAGTTTTGTTCAGGATTCGTTTTGTTATTGGGATTTTCAGGGGCCCAAACTCAGAGATGAGTCGAGTTATAAACCCCACACTGATATTCGTCGCGTTCGGAGTTGATTTCTACATGTTTATCAGTGCGGAAAAGTCCGGAAAAAGGCAGAACCACAAGACGAATATTTGAATTGAATCATTTCTTTCATGTTTCTGAGCAGGAAAAGGGTGACAGAGAAATTAGATCCATTAAATATAAAATAAATATAACCTAAATATAATATAATCTAATTAATCTAAAAGAAAAGGGAAGGATACAGAACCCTTTACTTAATTTACGAGTGTGTAAGTGGGTCAATGACGTACAAGGCAAATTTTAAAATATGAAAAAAATGAGTTTCTATTGAACTTTTTCACATATTTCCAGTGTCAGGAGCATAAATCTGTGTTTAACATTTATATGAAGCATTTTCAGTGTAAAATGTCATGTGGTGCGACCGAGAATAACCTGAAAATAGTTTTATTTTCTAAAACATGGTTGTTATATTAATCTAAGTTGTGAGTAATATGAAGTGTATAGAAACAAACTGTTGTGTTTCTTTAGATTTTTAATGCATATTGATATTTTCTTTTGCTCCAATATGACAGTCGCCTGTTTGTGTTTAATGAACAAACTACTGCCCTGGAAAATGCATCAAATGAAGAAAAATGCCTAAAGAACCGTTCACCCAAGTCGACTTTGTCTGTTATTAAACTCCAGCCACAGAATTCCTGCTGTTATTAGTGGCACCACATGATGCACGGTCGCACCACATGACATTTGAACACTTTAAGCACAAAAAACATGCAGAAGAACTCAAAAACAAAATGATTTGGTTCCCTGGAGGTCAGAGGTGCTACAGAAATGTGCTGAATTATTATGAAATTTGAACCTTTTTAACTGAGGAAACTGCACCTGGACAGAAAATGTAAGCGTCAGGTCATTGACTCATATGTATGTATGTGCATGTATATGTGTGAATGTGTGTACATGTATATGTGTGAATGTGTGTGCATGTATATGTGTGAATGTGTGTGCATGTATATGTGTGAATGTGTGTGCATGTATATGTGTGAATGTGTGTGCATGTATATGTGTGAATGTGTGTGCATGTATATGTGTGAATGTGTGTGCATGTATATGTGTGAATGTGTGTGCATGTATATGTGTGAATGTGTGTGCATGTATATGTGTGAATGTGTGTGCATGTATATGTGTGAATGTGTGTGCATGTATATGTGTGAATGTGTGTGCATGTATATGTGTGAATGTGTGTGCATGTATATGTGTGAATGTGTGTGCATGTATATGTGTGAATGTGTGTGCATGTATATGTGTGAATGTGTGTGCATGTATATGTGTGAATGTGTGCCTTTGTGGAATTATAGTTTGGCATTGTGAAAAAATTGAAATTGAGAGTCCCCGTCTCAAGTTGAGGAGATGAAGTATGTCGGGGTTTGTTCAGATGAGGGAAGAACAGGGCGTGAGATCGACAGGACTCTGCGGTCGCTGTACGTCTCTGTCTGAGGTGGAGCTGTTCAGAGGAAACACATCACTGCTGCTCTCAGGGTCCAAGCTCAGGATGAAGGAAGAGACAAGTGCTTCATCAGTGCCAAGATTAACAACATCGAGTCTGGTGTGAGGGTGAAAGTTCATGGTAACTACAACTTCAATTATAGATGTAATTGTGTCGACACTGACGCATGATGCAGTGATGCGGACGATGTATCGGCCGTTGTGGTGAAGAGGAGCTGAGCCCAAAGGCAAAGCTCTGGATTTACCTCAGTCTGCATTTCTACCCTCACCTGTGCACTGCAACAAAGCCCTATCAAAAAATCTGAAAAAAAAAATAAAAAATTTAAGGTAAAAACACCCTATTTTAAGTGAAATTATCTACCAGTGCAGTAAGAAACTTTCACTTACCAAGTTTTCTTAAAACAAGATGAAATACAAATCTTGTTCTAAGCAGAAAACACGAGTTTCAAGTATTTATGGCAAGATTTTTCACCTTATTGGTTTGAGAAGGAAGTGAAAGAGGCTTAACCTGGACTGAGTTAATATAAAAAGTGCTTAGAATAAGTTGTAATATCGAGATAAGATAAATCAGGATGGAATATCTTGAAACAAGTAAAAAAAAACTCATCTTATTAAGTAAAAAAAATCTTAAAATTGCTCTTTTAAGATGAATCTGCTTAATTCAAGTCAGTTTAACTATGATAGAAAATCCTTTTTTTGTAGTGTGGTCATGAGTTTTTGGTAAAGGACAAAATCGCCAAAATGAGTTTCCTCTAACAAGTTGCCGGTTGCTCCCTTAGAGATAGGGAGGAACTCGGAGTAGTGCCGCTGCTCCTCCAGGTGGAGAGGAGCAGCTGCCCGACGGCTCAGGCGTCGGGTCTGAACGACTCCCGGGAAGGTCCTGGACACGGTCGGACTGGGAACAGAGTTTGGCCCTGGCATTTTTCTTCCTGGAGTTGGAGCGCGTAGAAAGGCGCAGAGGACTGTTTCAGCGCCTGTGATGCATTATGGGATTTGTCTTTGAGGCTACTTACACCATGAGTGAGTCGGACGTGTTCAAAATATATAAGGAAGAGGCCACAGACAAAGCAGAAGAAAACAAACGGTTGGTGGAATCATCGTAAGAGCGGAAACGAGACGAAAAATGATGAGAGAAAACCGTAAACGTATTTCCAGTTCAGTTCAGGTCTTGATTTTACAGAAGCAACAAACACAAACGCCACAACAAAAGCCACAGTGGAAGTGACCGTGGGACATTTTTTCCTAATGACAGAACGCTCCGATCCCTGTTAGCGCACGACACGTACCGACAGGCGCAGATCAATAGTCTTCTCTTTCCTCTTCTTTTTGTAACCGTCGCTTCTTTTCAAAACGGACAACAACTCAAGTGAGCAGCTCGAGCTACAGGTCATTGGGACCAAGATATTTCATTTCTTTTCATCTTATTTTCTATTTGGTGCGTTAAAGAGAGAAAACTGTCCTCCTCCTTCATCTGTTACGTTTATGCCAACTGTACGAAAGCCGGGAGGACACAACAAATACAAACACCGCAGCACAACAAGAAAACACACAACAGAAGTGACTGTGGGGCTCTGTTCACCGACGGACCGAGTGAGGAGGATCCAGCGGGACATGATTTACGACAGTCAGACAGAGACATGGATCCTGGACACGAAACGATAAATGACTTTTACTCACGTTTCCAACTTTGTCCACTTCTCTGTTCCTTTACTTTTCACATTCTTCTTCTTCTTCATTTTCTTCATCTTCGTCTTCATTTTCTTCGTCTTCTTCTTCTTCTTCTTCTTCTACTACTACTTCTACTACTTCTACTACTTCTTCTACTACTTCTTCTTCCTCTACTACTTCTTCTTCTTCTTGCTCTACTTCTTCTTCTTCTACTTCTTCCTCTACTACTTCTACTACTACTTCTTCTACTACTTCTTCTTCTACTACTTCTTCTTCCTCTACTACTTCTTCTTCTTCTTGCTCTACTTCTTCTTCTTCTACTTCCTCTACTTCTTCTTCTTGCTCTACTTCCTCTTCTTCTTCCTCTTCCTCCTCTTCTTCTTCTATTACTTCTTCCTCTACTACTTCGTCTTCTTCTTCTTGCTCTACTTCCTCTACTTCTTCTTCTTCC
This sequence comes from Odontamblyopus lacepedii, assembly GCA_034769755.1. Lineage (NCBI taxonomy): Eukaryota > Metazoa > Chordata > Actinopteri > Gobiiformes > Gobiidae > Odontamblyopus > Odontamblyopus lacepedii. The sequence continues at coordinate 42,926,502 of CM068346.1, read as the reverse complement.
TCTTCTTCCCCTTCTTCTTCCCCTTCTTCTTCTTCTTCTTCTTCCTCTACTACTTCTTCTGCCACTTCTTCTTCTTCCTCTACTTCTTCTTCTTCTTCTTTCCCATTCACTTCCCGCTTGATCTTCCTCGCTTGGTCCGTCAGAAAATAAAGTCCTGCTGTTGTGACTTCTGTTGTGTTTTTGTTGTTGTTGTTGTTGTGCTGTGGCTTCCGTTGTGAGTCTTTTTGTTGTGCTGTAGCTTCCGTTGTGAGTCTTTGTGTTGTGCTGTGGCTTCCGTTGTGAGTCTTTTTGTTGTGCTGTGGCTTCCGTTGTGAGTCTTTTTGTTGTGCTGTGGCTTCCGTTGTGAGTCTTTTTGTTGTGCTGTGGCTTCCGTTGTGAGTCTTTGTGTTGTGCTGTGGCTTCCGTCGTGAGTCTTTGTGTTGTGCTGTGGCTTCCGTTGTGAGTCTTTGTGTTGTGCTGTGGCTTCCGTTGTGAGTCTTTGTGTTGTGCTGTGGCTTCCGTTGTGAGTCTTTTTGTTGTGCTGTGGCTTCCGTTGTGAGTCTTTTTGTTGTGCTGTGGCTTCCGTTGTGAGTCTTTTTGTTGTGCTGTGGCTTCCGTTGTGAGTCTTTTTGTTGCGCTGTGGCTTCCGTTGTGAGTCTTTTTGTTGTGCTGTGGCTTCCGTTGTGAGTCTTTTTGTTGTGCTGTGGCTTCCGTTGTGAGTCTTTTTGTTGTGCTGTGGCTTCCGTTGTGAGTCTTTTTGTTGTGCTGTGGCTTCCGTTGTGAGTCTTTTTGTTGTGCTGTGGCTTCCGTGTGATTTGCTTCTACAAAACTCCGAGGCGGCGTCTGTGGATCCTCTTGTGCGAGTCTGAATTCCCTGCGCTCTTCGTGTTTGTGCTCTGCTCTTTTCGTTCGTTTAAGTCTGAAAATCCTGCCGTGTGCGGAGGGATTAAGAACATTTTTACTTCTCGAACCCCACACCAGATTGGACGTGTTTGACAGGAGATTATAGAAAACCTGAAAACCCAAACAAAACCACCGTCACATTGAGCCGCTTTAACGTCTGAGCAGGAAGTATTGATCCAGACGCGTCAGGGTGAAATGCACCGCAAATAATGAAGTTGGAGAAAGTAGCAGTGGAGGGAGAGACGGGAGTAGTAGTGTTTATATAAACTTCCTGTGTTTCTGAGCAAGACACTTCACCAGAATGCAAATCTACATTCAGTTTCTATGTTTTGGAAAAGAAAAAAAAAACTAAATAAAGTCCAAATGTCAGATTAGTGTAATAAATGACATTAGTTTTCTTAATCCTGGGCAAACTGAGCTCGAAAATATTCACAGAAACACATCTCCACCTGGTTCCAGACAGAAATGCTGGTGTTCAGTGTTTATTTACTGTTTCTGCTGGGGTTTTTGTTTGAGTTTTTTAATACAAACTGGGTAGATGTGCAGTTTTCTGGCCTCAAACTGAGCATGTGCTGCCTCCAGTGGCTTCTGCAATTTCAAGTAGTACGTGACATCACACAGAACGGCCCTGATTACAGCCACAGTGAAAAAATGCCCCTCCTTAAAACTAGAAACAAACACTTGTTTTAAGTTAAAACGCTCTAGAAACAAGTGAAATTTACTTATCAAGAAATATTAAAATTAAATCAGAGAAAATCAATATTCTAAACAATAATCTAAGTTTGAAGTGATCTAAAATAAAGCATAAAACACTAGTTCTAAGAATAAAATAAGATGAAAAATCTTACAACTAGAAGATAAAGCTGTTATTGACTGTTTTATTCTTTATTTTAGTTATTGATATTCCTTATTTCTTTATTTTAAGACTAATCACCACTTGGGAACAGATCGACGCTCTCCTAAAACTTTTAATCTTTTAATTTTTCCATGTCACAAACAGAAGGTTCAGAGAAACTGGACAATTTCAGTCCAAGATCGACTCATTTACATCCAGAAAAATGTCTTAAACTCTGAACACTTGTTTGTTTTGCGCGTTCTGATGACTTTAGAAATATAAAAACTCAATAATAAACAACAGTTTTGTGCCGCAAATGTGTCACTCTTCTGAACACAGATTGTTCTGATGAGAAAAACGCTTTCTTTTCCTGACCCCAAACCACTTGCCGGACACTTTCGTCAGCACAGATTCATGTGAAAAACCCAAACGCTTTAACGACTTTTATAGTTTCTCTTTCCCGTTTGAAGCTCGTGAATCCGCTCTCGGTTCGCTCTAAGTCGCTCCCGCTTCAGAGAGCCGTCGTATTACATCAGGTTTCTGAAGTTAAACGGTTTTATTTCGGGGGGTTTTATCATGTTTTTGTATATTTATGGAGAATTGTGGTGTGGGAGCGTGAGTGTCGTAGTGTAAAGTAACAACAGAGAAGCACATCGGGCGGGTGAAGCGCTTTCCCCTGGACACAAAAGGATCGGGGATTATTTATGATGCTTTTTCTTTTCTCTTTTACTTTTCCCTGATATTTGTTTTGATACGGACGGCCCACGCATGTCCCTGATTGGCTAATCCACCTGTCAGTCACGCCTACCTGTTCGACAGTCGCAGTTAACTGTGGGCGGAGACAGGAGGTAAATGGGAACCGCAGTTTCCTCAGCGCTCAGT
>CM068346.1:42918903-42921403 GCA_034769755.1 Odontamblyopus lacepedii | reverse complement strand
GTTCTGTGAAGCTTCTGCTGCAGAAATCCGGTTTCTTTTTGCGGGAATGTCGCAAAATTGCAACGTTGAGCCTGTATATAAATAAATAAGTAAATAAATACATAATTAAATAAATAATAAATGAACAGAATTAAATTAATTTGTGCTGCTCCTTTGACCCAACGTTAAAAAGTAAAATTACAACATGGACAAAACCAGCTAAAATATCACAGTATCAGTAGATTCACTGGTGTCCTGAAATAATCATGATCTACAAACATCAATTATGACCGATTCTTTTTTCAAACATTTACTTTCTTGATTCTTGATTCATCTCGTCCAAAACAACGAGCTGCTCCTGAAGTCGAGTTACTTTATGGGCAGATGACCGGGTCTATTTACACTTCCTCCAACAGCATCGCAAACAGAACAACACGGGGAGGGGCTTATTTTTATCCACTTAAATGTGATGGAATATTATAACACTGGGCCTTTGGGGGTTAAAGGGTTAAGGTCCTATGTTAAAATGGACTTTTGTGACCTTTAAGCCGTGTTATAATGTTGTTACTTCGTCTGGAGTTGTGTTTTGTGTATTGACCCGGGACAGTCCCAGTTTTGAGCCCTGTGTCCCTGCAGATTTATCCAAAACCACTGATTTATCCCAGTTTTTATGCAAGAAATGTCCCAGTGTCCCTATTTTTGACCAATTTAATCCCTGTCAGCAGTAAACACAGGCATAAATAAACATACAAACTTGAAAATACAGAAAAGGAGGCTTAAAAATGACAAAAACGCAAAGAAAATGGGACTATACTGACTCACATTAGGGCAGAATTGCAATTTTCCCTAATTACGCACTCGTTTCACAATTTTATTATTACTAACTAACCCAAAGCAGGGATGTCCCAGTTTTTGTTTTGTTTTTTTTTCAAAATCTGGTCTCCGTACTCTTGTGACCTTTAAGCCGTGTTATAATGTTGTTACTTTGTCAAAAACAGACCTGGACTTGTGTTTTGTTTAGCGTGTCCAGACGTCCCTATTGACCCGGGACAGTTCCAGTCCTGAGCCCCGTGTCCCCCCGTCCCTGCAGATTTATCCAAAACCACTGATTTATCCCAGTTTTTATGCAAGAAATGTCCCAGTGTCCCTATTTTTGACCAATTTAATCCCTGTCAGCAGTGAAAAGAGGCATAAACTGTCATTTGTTTTGGTAAAATACAGAAAAGGAGGCTTAAAAATGACAAAAACGCAAAGAAAATGTGACTATACTGACTCACATTAGTGCAAACTGTGTTATAATTTCCCTTAATTACGGACTTTTATTATTACCAACTCGCCCAATCCCAGTTAAGTAAAAGAACAAGAACATGGCAAAAAAAAAAAGTGAAGGATGGATTTGCTGATACGCGATTCATGTTTTGTCAAAATCAAATCTCGTGAGACGTCGACTGACAAATTAAATTGTCCTTTGAAAACGTGCGGGTGATGCAACGAGAACGAGCCCAACGCAATCTTCCTCTGGAGTTTTTTTTTTTTTTATATTTGATCGTAAGCGATTTGTTTGCTGTAAAATTGTTATGATTCCGCGTTTTATGGATCAATTTCGCCGTGGCAACATTCCAGAAAATATTCCTGCTGACATCCAGTCTATTGATTTTACTGTAATAACAAAAGAGCAGCTTCCATTACCTCGGACCGGACTGAAAACCATAAACCGCGCAGATGGAATTGGCCGAGGACATGAGCGTGATATGAATTGTAAAAGAGGACGGAGAGATTTTAAGGAAACCGGAATGTCACAGCATCTCCCGGAAGGAAAAACTCGGCAAACTTGACTTTTTGGAGCATCTTAACATCTCAAAACATTGTCCCCGTAACTGTCAGAAGCACTTGTTTTAGCAAACCTCTGTAAAAAGTTCTTTCTCTGAGAGGTTTGGGCGGTAATCCGGTGTCCTGAGGTATCAGAAAGTTCCATCAGTTCCATCAGTTTCATTCCCGACATTATAAAAATCTGCGTCAGGAGCTAAACCCACAGCAGGACTTTCTCCCCTCCGCTCTCTCTCCTCTTCAAACGTGGTTCCGCTCGGAGATTTCCATCCACACGCAGCGAGGAAGAAGAAAAAAACCCGACTGACGCTTCGTGTGCGACGTTGAGCCCAAAAGTTTGTGATGGAGACGTTTTATTGAAGCCGAGAGTCGAGAGGGGACGAGGCTGAAGAGGAGAAAGTTCCCGAGGGCGAAGTCAGGCTTTCACGGAGGAGACGGGAACTTCTCCGAGAGCCGAGAGCCGAGACAAACCTGCACAAAAACTGTGTCAATCGTTTGTGCCGTTTTGTGCTGCAGAAAGTTTCATTTGTGCTTCTTTAGTTTTGAAGAAATTAACGATTCTTTTACAGGTCAAATTGGAGTGAGCCCCACAGGAAGCTTCAAAATGGCCGAAATGGAGTCAAGTGTTTGTGCTGCAAAAAGTTTTGTTTGTGCGATTCTGGTTTTTAAGATATTTGCAGTTTTATTTTAGATT
>CM068346.1:42911403-42913903 GCA_034769755.1 Odontamblyopus lacepedii | reverse complement strand
GCTGAAGTGTCCTAATTTTCGGACTCATGCCGGTGCTCAGCCTAAGCACAGCACACCGAGTCTTCTTTAAAATATCTAAATGTCCTGTTTATGAGTAGTTTTGAGTGTAAAGTGCTTTGAAGACATTGCACAGGATCCTGTAATCATCCCCCTCATTTAACATTTATCGTGTGGAGTTCTGTTGCGTAAATGAGCCTCTGTAAACAGGCCAGTGAAAGGACTATTGTATAATATGCTTCATTTTTGCTTAGAGTCACATTTGCCCCCTGAAAAGCCTGACTCATTATCAGTAATGAGAATTATAATCAGCTCAAATGAGAGCGGAGCGCCTCATTTCAAGTCACTGGTGTTATTGTGGTTTCATTTCACGTACGAATTCGAGGCGTGTAAAGAAATATGTTTGTGTTACGTCTTTACAATTCAGCAATTAAATACATTTTACGTTAAACATTTTTATTTTTCGTAACAAAATCAAACTACGGTGATTGAAGAAGTATTCATTTCCCTTCTCTAGTAAACAGGAGTCACACTCAAAGCACTTTTTGACTTTTTGGACACACAAAGACTCCATTTCTGATGGAGAAATTGCACGGACACTCACTGCTGTCTCAGTCGTTGTTATCTCGGCCTACGTCATCAGAGGTATAATACTCCCTACAACAGAAGCATGGTCTATAGCAGGGGTGCCATTTCTTTATGGTCTTGGACGGCGTTTGGACTCGGTCTTGGTCTGACTCTCGTCCAGTGTGATCATATTTCATTAAGGCCGCTGCTATTGGCAATAAACTCATACCGACCGATGTGGAGGAGCGCGGGGTGTGTCTCTACAGCCGATGCGCTCGTCTGGAGTCCGCGGACACTGCGCGTCACAACACACACCCCGAGCGCTCGCAGCTTGTCCACAACACCCTCGCGTAACAGTGTGTGTCACACTGCAGGTTAAACTTCTTCAAACATTCTCCCTGTCCATCTGCCTCACTTTAGTGCACCGCCTTTTCGCGCTCTCGTTCCTCCTGCAGCGCATACAGGCTCCGTCCTCAATGCGCTGATTAGCCTAGAAGGGAAAGATGAAATACGACGCAAAAACTAATCTAAATGTATGTTACAGTGTTGCCACAAAGCGGTATTACAGCACAGAGCAGAACTACCGCAACATGCATCTGTATTTGTCACGACGCGCGTTTGGTAAATGTGCAGAGGCTGTAAATACCACTGCAAAACCAAGAAGATATTGTAACTCCAGTGGAACTTGGGGAAAAAAAAAAAAAAAACAGGTTTAAAACACTCTTTCTTTACTTTCTTCAGTTTTGTGTAAAGTGCCAGTGGAAGTTCTCTAAATGAATGAGCTCGCAGACTGTGGGTGAGGGTCCAAAAAGGGGCACAGAGTGTTTCCTGCAGTACAGTTTGTTTGGCTTAAATAAACATTTATCAGATAAAATGGAGATAGATCTATAAAAACTTATTCATGTGAGTCGGCCTTTTACCACATGAAGTCATTAAGTCCAAGTACCGTTCCACCACCACTGATTCTAAATATATTTATAAATAAATAATTTGGATTTTTGTAGTAGGCAGATCATTTTGACTTCGTCATTTTAAAGTAGCTCGCATGCTGAAAAAGTGTGGGCGCCCCTGGTCTACAGCATGTCTTGAGTCTCTGGGTATTTGTTCTGTACTGATGTAAATAAACTTCTCCTGGGCTATTACGACTTATTCTACAATAATTTCACTGTGTGTTTACCGAACACTGGGAGGAGTAAACTATTATAGCCACAGCTTGGTGTTACCGCAAGCTTGGACGACTGTAATTTAAGACTTTATGCCATACTGACTTTATTTATGAAGCACTTTAAAAAACTTTACAGCCGGCCAAAGTGCTGCACACAAACAGAATATACAAGGACAATCGCAGTACAACACAATACACAACACAAACAATACGACTACTGTATTTTTCGGACCGGATTATGAGGCGCGATATCAATGAACGGGTTTATTTAAGGCGCATTAAGTGAGACTGATCCTTCGCCCGGGCGTCCTCGATCCATCGGCAGATCGTGGTGTAACTCTCCCGGCGTTGCCTCTGTCTTGGTGAATGTGAGTTCGACCTTCTGTCGTCCAACGCTCCCACAGCTGCAGTTTAACTCTGGACCACCTGATGACACCGAGATCTGGCGGTCGGAGTTCTTTGGTTAATCGCAGCACTGAGTCAGTTTGCTTCTCTCGGACGTGTGAGTCAGCGTCTCTGAACAGGGGCCATTTTGGGGCGTGTTACTCCACCGGGCTCCTGACCACGGTCGCTGTCACGCTCCAACAATCTACAAACAGATTGTAATAAAACATTTTGACAGATTTTTGAGCGCCGTGCACCACATAAAATCAGTTTGAGGTCAATGAATGCAACCAGAATTAACCAGTTTATGCCTGAATTTACATAGATGCACATAAAAAACTTTTGTTGTGTGGTTTTGCCTTGAAGGAGATGGTAAATTAAGGTGAG